>JAUIRK010001057.1:652500-927500 GCA_030549495.1 Nectonema munidae
ATTGTCCTTTGCTACCTTCGAAAGTATTGAGAAAAAATTTAGAGAGGAGAAAATATGTACAGTTTTGAAAAAAAAATCAAGTTTTGTCAAGTGGTCGATAACAAAGTCGCAACAATAGGTACTAACTTTTTCTCAGTTGAACCTCAAGCAAAAGCAAGAAGATTTTCCCAATCTTTGAAGAAACACATCTCTTCGTATAACAAAATTAGTTCAAGAATATAATATATTTATATATATGGGAGGAGTAGACCTTTTAGATAAAGGAGTTTCTCTCTACCGAACTAAAATTTAATCAAAAAAATAGCGGTTTTCACTCTACTCAGTTTATAGATGTATCGATTTTTAACACATTGAGAATATATCAAAAATTACATCCTAATGAAAAGATATCTCTGTTGGATGTAAGAAGAAAAATCGTCCTTGCGTATCTAACGCCTTCAAACGTCAAAGCTAAACGGGTCCAAAAAGATCTAAAATTGATACAGGTGCGATTACTGCAAGAAAAGACGAAGAAAATATGCGGCTTGTGTAATGCGCCTGCCTCTTCACAAAATTTGTTTCGAAAAATATCACACAAAATAAGCATTTTCAAACCTTTGTTTCGTTTACACGTACCTACCTATGTGTTATATAATTTATAAATAATACTAAACAAAATAGATGTAATATATTTTGATAAGCAGCATATATTTGTCTATATTTTGTATACAGTATATATAAGATTGGTCTACATCATGTTTCTTGTCATAGTTTTCTTGAGCAATTTCTAATAAGTTTTTTACGCTGAATTCAAAAATGCTACTCACTCGGTTGGGAGGGAGAAAATCTATATATTATGTATAAATAGAGTGATCATTTTCTTATATTCAGCATTGAATAATCAATTCAACAAAGTATTGTTTCCCTCGGTAGCTAGTGACAAGGGCTAACATCCCAGCACATTGTTTTTATTAAAAGGTTCCAGAAAATACAAAAGGTTCCAAAAAGGTTCTAACAAAAATCTTGAATAAATTTTTATTTAAAATAAAAGATAGAAAAATTATATAATTCATTTAAACTATTTTTTTATAGAAATTGATCAATAAGTCCAGATTTTCGCGTGTTTATTTTTGAATTTAGTTGAATCAAATCAATATTTTTTTTGAGTTCTTCATTTCTTTTAGTCTGAGCTGCTTTAAGAAAACTATATGCTAAATGAATAGAAGTTGGATTTTTAGAATGAATAGCATCTTCACGTCTTTTTGAAGCTTTATCAAGTAAACTATTGGTAGCTTTCTGAACGATTTCATATTCACAACTTTTTTCTTCGTAGTGCATTTCGATCTCCTCAATTTTAACTTTTTTTGACTTAAGAATTCGGCAGATTTCTTCTGAGCTCTGTTTTGCACTTTCTTGTTTTCGCTTCTCAATTTTATTCTTTTTATCTATTTCCAAATTATCTTTATACTTTCGATAAGCACTTTTGCCTAAATTAAGAAGTTCGCGAGTTAAAGGAACAGCATAGGGTCTGTTATCAAAATACTGCAATCCGCTTCTCACAACCAAACGCGCTTCTAAGTTAGTTGTTTCATCATAAGAAATAACAAAACTTTTATCTTTAGCGTCATCCAAAATCATTTTTTTAAAATATGGACCCAGTGCTTCTGTTAATAAATAGCTTGATTTAGTAGAGCCTAGTGAAAATTCTTTTGGTATTTTTCCTGGAAACATGTACTGTAAAGTTTCAGCTAAATCATTATTTGAACGTAATGAATAATTTGACAAAATACTCTTAAGCATCCAAATAAGTTCAGCTTTTGTTGCTTCATCTCGTTTGCAGAATAAGTATAATTTAGTCTGATTACAAGCTTTTTCAGGAATCGTAGAAGTAGATGCAACTTGATCTGATTTTGAAACAGTTTCTAAAGTGCATTGAAGAATATCTGAACGTTCCACAGTTGTTTTTTTTATGTTTTTCAGTGTTAGAGTGATTCATTATTCCTTGAATTCCTTTTTTCTTAATACTGATAGAAACTTTACAAATATTACAAAAGGCTTCTTCATCATTCTTTCGAATACACCAAAAATCAATTGTTTTACCAGATGCATCTTCTTTTTTGAGCCAGTCATTATTAAACTTAATATTGCGTCCCATTTAAAAAAATTTACTATCTAAACTGAAATCAAAATATAGAAAAATAAATCATTTAAAAATGTATGCAACATAAATTTAAATTTTTTTATAATCAAAAACTTTTTTGGAAAATAACAAGATTATTAAAATTTTTCTATTTAAATCTTTCATCTACAAAAACTTCTTTAAATTTCCAAAGTATTTAGATCAATATTTAAACAAAAGCAACCTTAAAAATACAGTTAATTCGTTAAAAGTCCAATTACAAAAATAACAACTAGATAAATATATGCAAATATCAAAATTTTAAATAGAAACACAAGAAAATAAAATAAATCAACTTACATACTGATGTTAAGTATATAAAAAAGTAATTCCTGCAACATTTTTTCTGAGCAGTCTAACAAAAATAAAAAGCAATCAAGTTTGTTTTCAGATTGTAAAGGGAAATATGTAAGTATGGCCCTTTTTGTAGTGTATCACATAACAAAGAGAAGAGTGTAATTAAATCAAAACACATACTTGAGAATATAAAAAAAATAATATAAGCAAGCAAGACATTGAGCAAAACTTTATTTCATTTTTATAAAAGTACTTCATAAAAAGTAAGTAAAGCCGAAAGTGTTTCATTTAATCTGTTTCATATTTTTGTCTTGAAGCATCCCATTGAAGAAAATACTCTTTCTGGTAGAGATGTTGGCTTTATTGTTTTCAGGGCACTGTAAACTAGTTCCAGCTTTTCTGGTCTTTTTTTATATTCTTTAAAGAGAAAAAATTCTTTTTTGATAGAACTTAATAGTGTTTCACCATCATGTTCAAAACGTGGTTCATTTTTGTGTTTCCCCATGATTTCATTCATTGATTTCATTTTTTTCTGTTTTACCCCGGGGCAACGGAGACGGGGTCCTCGGGGTGGATTCTCTAGTTGCACTTAGCTATAATTCAATTGTATTATGTGCGCATTCACTATTTTACAGTTAAAAACAAAAATAAAAAAGAAAAAGGTTCTAAAGGTTCTAAAATTTAATAAAGATTCCAAAAAAGTGAAAAAGGTTCTAAAGGTTCAAAAGGTTCTACGCTGGGATGTCTGCAAGAGAATGGATGTAATGGTTAAAGACACAATGATGTTTATATATGGTAAAGTTTGAAATAATTGTAGCGTTTATCATATTGATAAAAGCTGGACTAAAAAGATCGATAAAGCGTAAAAATAGGTAGGTGGGTGCCCGCTAAAAAATAGGACGATTAAGACGCTTCCAATGCCGATTCATCAGTACATCATTAAAATAAAATACCTTTTCCATTTTCACACGTTTCTTTTGGTTGGCGAATTGGAATAGGATGCGCAATGGAATATCACATCGGATAAGAAAAGTTTATTTTGAAATAGAAAAATAGAGACAATGAAGAAAAACACCATGGTTAATAATATTATTTACAAATGAGAAGAATAGGAAGTGAACGCCTGAAATCAAAAAAGTCACATTTTATGCGCGTCGTGCTGCTGTAGGCCAACAAATAAATAGGATGCATCATGATTCACATGCAGCAAAACAAAAATAAAGCGAAAAAATTAAATAATAATAATCAGAGTGAAAAGCAATGAAGGAAAAGTAAAAGGGAGGAAGCATGAAAAAGCGGAGATTAAGGCAAAAATCATGCTACCCCGTTCTTTACAAAAATTATGCTAGCTCATTGCAACACGGAAAAGGAAATAAAATAACAACTCGATCTTAGGAAGCATCGATTAAAAGGTGAATGGGAGGGAGGGATTTTATGCAGGGCGCCGTGCGTAAGCATCTTGACTAGGAAGCACGCGAGATGCGTGAATGAAGCCGAAATCTTGCAAAGGACATGTTGGAAATAATAACTCGGTCAGGGCCCTCAGGAAGAAATGATTTGCGATCGAAGCATTTCTTTGGCATATCTGGCAATTGAATTTATGAAGTTAATAGCTGCAGGTTAACATTTGCGGGAATAATACATAAAACTTTGAAGGATAAATAGGAAATGAGTTAAAAAAATATATTCTCACGTATAATAAGTTATATGAGGATAGAAAATGGACATTAAGCAAGAAAATTTTAAATAATTGATGTGTATAATGATAAATGCATTTTTCCAATGTGAAAAGTAGTTCAAGATAGAGAAAGTTATGGCCGTCAAAGCAAAGGCCTAGAAAGTAAAGGAAACCAAATGTGCATATTTAAGCGAGGGTGTGTGTTTTCAAGAGATTCACCATAATTTCACGGATTTCTTTGCCAAATTTCGCTTCCACTCAGGAAGAGAGTAAAACTCTTTGATATCACAATGGAAGAGTTGGTGGAATTCTTGAGGGGATAAATGACGTTCAAGGTGAGTTCGATCCACATCTTTGGGTAGCTTTCTATTCGTTGTCCTCAACATATGGTAGTGATATGTAATGGCAGGCTTACTCGACACATCTGGCAGGGACCGGCGGTGATGGGCAGTGTGCGGGTATTTTTGGTACATTGGATTTGCTTTGGGTCCCGCATATGTAAACCTTTGACTCTTTAGAATAATAAATAAGAATGTTAAAAAGTAGAAAAACAGAGCTTTAATATACCTGTCCATTAACATCAGCCTCTAGTTCAGATTGAGATAAGTCGACAGGATAATCATAGCTTTTGTTTGTCTTGGTGAACTCCATGGGGGTTAAGGACCTTTGCCCGATATACGGATATGGGGCGATGTATCCAGGAAGAGTGGATGACTTTGAAATAATGCCTGCTCCAGGTTTAGGGCCTAGAAAAAGAAGAAAAGTGAAAGATAAATAGAGGAAATAGAGCAAAAATCTTACTAGTATATGTTTGATTGAGACCGGAAAAGTTTCTATACGAGTGAAAGCGACAAAGATGAACATCGTTGCTAGCATTAGTGTTGCTCAAGCCAAGAGACCACTGTGGAGAGGGGAGGGTGGCAAAAGTTCCAGTCCTGAGAGATCCTGAAGTTGAGGATGCAAGAGTGTGTCGAGACGGAACCTTGAGGGCTTTCCTTGCAGAAGCGGTTCGCGACGAATTTCGTGGATCTAGGAAAAACTCGAAAGAAGATTGTTCCTTTCGTTTTTTCTGTTCTTCAAAGTCTTTCAGGAAAACCTAGACATGAAATTAGGTTTGCTGTAAGAGAACGGGCTATAGTATAGATAACTGAATTTCAAAATAAATTATATACATAATTAATAATAATTAATCAAAGAATTTATTCAAAAATTCCTCAAACCGTCAATGATCACAAATCTAGAGAGAGAAAGAATCATCATTTTATAGAAGAAATAAGAGTTTTTCATTGTCAAACATCCCTAACTTTATAAAAATTGCCAAGTAACAAGGAGCACGTGCTTCTAGATTTACTTAATTTTAGGAATGAAGTAAAGAGGTATATACAATCCATTTTAAAGGTTCAAAAGAGTGTGTCAGCCTGAAAGTGAAATTTACATGCTGCCTAAGTTTTGAATGAGTTTGTTGCATTTTATCCAAAAATTTGGATAAAAAATAACATTTAAGATCAAACTGCATCAATGAAACGAAATTTCAACACTAAAAAATATAAAAAAAGAGTGAGCTTTTTTGGTGTCATGACTTTTCAGCACACGCCACTTATCACACGAGATTTGATTGCGCGAAACTTCATCATCAATATATTTCATCACTTGACTTTTCATATATCATTATTTTACTGGTTTGCTTGCTTTTAAATTTCACCATCACGACTTTGAAAATGCTTTATGGATTATAGATGATGCATATTTTATCTTAGTACAGGTTAGAGCATCACTAATCCTCAATCAGTAATCCGGTACTATCAGAAAACCACCACTAATTTGGCTTCCAAAAACATCTTATTTTAAAAGAGAAGCAGAGGAAATTAGAAAAGAAAGCAAAATGAAAATGGAAAATTGTAATTTAGTTGTACATTTTGATCAAAAAAGTGTGAGAAGATACACCCTACTTCTTTTATAAATGTTAAAAGTGAAACATTAGCTGTATGTGTTTCAAGTCCAAATGAATTTGACTTTGATATTTTACTTGGAATTGCAGAAATAGAAAACACTATGGATCAAACGCAAGCTAGAGCAATATGGCAGATTTTGTGTAAATTTGGCATTTCAAAACAAGTAATTCCTTTATGTAGTGATACCACTGCTTGTAATTTAGATTTATATAGAGGAGCGTGTACAATATTAACAAAATTGTTAGATAAACCTCCTTTGCTACTTTACTGCAGACATCATATTTTAGAAATTCATCTATCTCATATAGTTTACAATGTATTTGATAAAACTAAAGGATCGAAAAGAAAGGAATATTCACTTTTGAAAAAATACTGGCATAAAGTTGAAAATAATATAAATAATTCTGATCAAGATAAATTAGTAAAATTTGATTGGAAAAAAACTGATGGAATTTATCAAAAATCATTTCTAGAACAAAAAGGTTTATGAAGTTAGCTGCTGTTATAGAGGAAATTATAAATATCCTGCTCAACTTGTATTATTTTACTTGGTGGTTTTAGTGCAAGATTTCATTTCAAACAGCCAGGAGCACATCACGAAGCAAGATATATGGCAGACTGTATTTATTTATTAGTGATTTATTTTACGCAAAATATATAATTAAAAACTGTCAAGAATTGAAGACTTTCACAAGCTTGAAAAAATGCATATTTAATGTATTTATATTTCTTGTTTTCATTCAATGACGTTTTCTCGGAGTAGTTTAGCAGGCGAAGCACCAGTTTCGGAATAATATTAGCAATTTTTCTAAAGAAATATCGGGAATAATTACTTCTGAGAAGTTATTGATCAGTGCTAAAAAACATTGCTTTTATTTAAAAAGTGAACTTGTTGACTTGTATTTGGCGGATGCAAGTGATTTTTGTAGAAATCGTTTGCATTTTCTTACAACTTTGCTTCATTTTAATGTTTTAGAAGAAAGAAATAAAAGAAAAGAAAATGACGTTTCAAAAGTTTACTTTGATTTAAAGACAAGCTTAAAAGAATTTATTAATCAAGACGCTTATTTTCTTTTTACACGTTTAGGTTTTAATCGTTCTGATTTAAAACTGTGGAAAGAAGGAGACATAATTTATTATTTTTTTAAAATATTATTAACTTTTTGCAGTGATTCCAAGAAAAAAGTTTAAAATTTTGTATACGTTATTTGGTACTAGAAAAGAATGAGTGTCAAAAAATTTCTTCTTCTATTTTTTTTTGGAATACTCTAATAAATATGCACACAGTTCGGTTAAAATATAATCGTGAATTTGTAGTTATTTGAGGGTTTAGAAATAAATGTAGTTGTTATTTAGCTGTTTTTATCGAGAATATAATAAAATTCTATTTTTCTTTTGCGATTAAATTTACGCATCTATAACGTTCACGCAGATTTAAAGAATTAACTGCAAAAAGACAAAGGACCAATATTTTGTCTAGCATAGCTTTACGATATAATTTGGAAGTTTATAAATGCAAAGGGTATTTTATAAGTGAATTTTTGTTTAAGTCGTTTTTATACCTTTTAGGGTCAATTTTTGATCGTCCTTCATTAGTAATTGGTTTAGATATTCAGAGGGACTCCGTGCACGACGCCTCACAGTGCCAGATCATGCATGCAAAAAGAAGTGTAAGAAGTATACGTCGCCGATTCCTGAGTGAATCTTAGCAAGTTCCTCGCTATCTTTCTCTCTTTGTAGATTGAAGAGCTGGGAAGAGTTGTCGACTTCATCGTCACCGTTAATAAGCGTGCTTTGTGAAGAAAGTGTTGTATAGAATCTTTTACGGTCTAAAAAGTGAAAACTGTGCCGATCAGAGAGATAGAGGGAATAAACAAATATTATTGAATAAACATTTCACAGTGTACTACGTAAAGAGTATTTAAGGCAAAGCTTTGTTAACTATTATTTTCAAACAAAATTCCAACAAAAAATGCACACAAATGTCTTTTGAGATTTATAGATGCAATGATCGTTTAATCTAGATCAGTATTTCTTAACAGTTGGTCCATGATGATATATTAGTTAGATAGATTAGTTCCTCAATCAATAACTCTGTATTCTGTAGCGGTGTCTGAGGAAAAGAGGAGCTAAGTGAATAGCTCGGATTGATAAGTAAAATATGTTACCAGGAGCAACAGGGGCAAATGGAGGTGCTGGCCAATCATCTCTCTCAATCTTGGCCAAATACTCTTCAGCCTCTTTCGGCTTTCTGGCGGAAGGAAAATGTGCCAATTCAATTGGTTCGTCATTGTTAAGTGTGTGAACCGGAGACTTTGATCTGATTGTTATCTCTTCCATACTTTTAACTAAAAAGGCATAACTTAGGATAAAATAAGACAAAAAAGGAGAGAAGGTCTAACCGAGAGTGTCCATTCCCTTTTTCTTGTTTGAAGTTATAAAGATTCGACTTCTGTCATCTCGTGAATAAGAAAAGTCGCCAGCTAAAATGAAAGCGAAAACGAAGCAACATTATTTTTGGTGAAACGAAATAAGGAAAAGAATACGAGGTCTATGGAAGTATATGGATTTTGGATTTTTGGGGGGCAAGGTTGAGCGAAGGTAGCCTTGATCAGAACCGGGATTCAAGTAACTGATAGTGTAGACGCGAGCTCCATAGTCCACATCATACTGTGGTTCGTAACGAGAAGTTGAGTAAGAAGAATTCTAAAGTACAAATGACTCAAAAAATACATCTTATCCACTTTCCATTCATTCTATTTGAAAAATCTCCTAATTTAAAATGCCAAAACTCGTTATAAAAATAAAAGAATAGCTAAAAAATGTTATTGCTAGAGTTTCAGAAAGCCAATTATTTTTTTAATAGTTTGAACCAAAATAAATTCATTGTTCAGCATACTAAATTGTATTTTCGTATAAATTGCGATAGTGATAAATACACACGAAGATAAAATGATTAGTTTCAAAAAAATTACCTAAAAATACGATTTCTTAATTGTGTCATTGATATTACGAAAGAACTCGTTATTTAACGAGATAATAAATTAACATTTACGCTCTACATCAATAGGTTATGGCTTTAAAATGCAAAATTTAGTTTACCTGTCAAAATTGCCAAAAATTCGGACAAATGAATATCACTAATAAATGTAAGGCATATATATATATCAAGTAGTGGTTATGTGTCAAAAGAGCTCCTACCATTCTGAAACAAGATGATAAGCTTCTAAGAATATCTGTTAACGAGTTTAAATATCCTTAAGCATAATTAAGAGTGCGGCATTTTGAATTAAGACAACAATTGAGTAAAAAGAGTAAATGATGGGAAGAAGCAAAATAGAAGAAAGAGGATGATAAGAAAAGGAGGCGATACCTTGCTACTTGAATGCAAATAGTTAGCACGGGATGTTAAAAGAGAAGAATCTAAAAGGGACGAGTGCGCAAAGAAGCGGTTGCTAAAATTAGTGTTGCGATTCAAAAAAGAAGACATCTAGAAAAGGAAGCAAGCAAAGCAAGATAAAAGCAAGCAAACAAACACTTCCAATCAAGGATCGCATAAAAAGAAATGTAAAAATAGTGTCCTGGCACACTCCCAAAATATTCTTACTGCGCACAACTTATTTACTAATTAGTAAGTCATTTCTAATAATTTCATAATAAAAATGAAATGAACACTTTTCAACTTCTCATCGCCATTTTAATCTAATTTTCTTACAGAGATTAAAATATATAATGAAAAGGATTTTTAAGAGTCAAGAAGGATGGATGCTGTATTCGAACGCGACATCATTGAAAGCTAAAGTCAGGCATCTGACAAAACTTAGTCACAACTCTTACAAATAATACATTTTTGGCATATTTTATTTCGTTTAAACTAGAGCAAAGAGACAATGTAAAGTCATTATTATTAGATTCAACAAATTTATTTTCATCTATTCTTATAACTATCTAAGTAAGTGGAGTCAGTCGTATTTAGAAATTTGAAACTTGAGGAAAGAGGTAGTAAAGATTTTTAGGATAAGGTTTTTTCATGAATTCAAACAATTAGATTTGAGTATTTTATTTGGTAAAAAAGCTTCCTATTGGTGGACACAAAACTTGGATTGCTGCCCCTTACTGAATAGCCTTTGATCTAACGACGTATTTTGGCGAATATTATGAGAAAGAAAGTGGAGTCAGTATGAGCAAAAATGAATACAAGAAGGAGCTAGGTTTTAGGGCTTTGATGCGCCATCGCTACTTAGACGTAGAAAATGAGATTGCTACAAGACAAAAAAACATGGTATATCATGCAATGGTAAGAAGGGGGTGAGACGGAAAGCATGCAAAGGAAGAAATTGAAAATGAAGTAGCGATACTGCAGGCTGAACAATGCCTGATTGTAACAGGAATTCGGCATTCCACTTGATTTCGCTACAACTTTGCATGGCCTTCTTCGGAGTTTCGTTAAGCATTGCTGCCATCTGTGTAGAACAAGGACATACGTATACACACATATATATATGTATTATATGCAAAGTTAAAGCAGGCAAGTTCTGGTCTTTTCTTGCGTATAAGAGAGGCGTGTTCGACCGTTTAACCTAAGTATTGAACAAATCGAATGATGCTCAAAACTACGGATTTCAGCTAAATGCTCCTTTTTACGAGTTACGAAAATACATGGAAATGAAATTTAATTTTTCTTTAATTTGAGTACAAAACGAAAGTACAAATATTCTATTTAAAAATTAGTGCAAACTTTGTTATTGTTTTAAATTTTCTCATACTCAGGCTTACATGAAGTTTGACATTGCATTTCTAATCTCGCTTTTCATCACATTCTTCCTTGAAAACGATCCACTGCGTTAATTTACTCTTGAAAGTATCAAATGAAAGAATCATTTAGAAAAAATGTTAATTATTAAAAATTAAACAAATAAAGTAAACTAGTGTTTCCCAAACTTTTTCTACTCAACGCCCGCATATAACACATTTTTCAAAGTAACGCCCCTAGACTACATTACTTAAAGGAAATGTAAGCTTAAACGCCATTATTTCAAGAAAAAGGAGGCCCTTACTTATAAGACATCATTTCTTTCAAAATCACCAAATGCATGAATTTCCATGTTAACTAAAAGTTTAGTGTTTACATTCCAAATTTAGATGTTTGCATTGATGTTACTGAAATTGATGCTAATGTCACCACTCTCACATTATCTATACGCTTTCTTTCATTACTTAACATTTTATTTACATTTTACAACACTAAATCCAATACTGCTATAGAGTCTAGACTGAGTGTAAAATTCATCTTATTTTAAAAGAATTGTAACTGTTTATTGATTTGAATGATAATAAATTTGGAAAATTGTTTCTTCCTTCCAAAAAGAACTAGTGAAATTTTGTATAATGTGAAACATTGTAACTTTTTGCCAAAAAAACGTCATAGATTGCGAAGAGGGCATTTAAGAATCCAAAATATTTTTTGATATTTTAAGTAAAAGTTTCAATTGAATTCCATATCTTTATTCACATTTTACTTTAATATTTACAGTTGATAAAGGCTTTTATTTTAAGATGTAAATGATTTTTAATTATTGACCATTTTAAATGTTGTCTAAAAACGACTAGAATCAAGAAGGGATAAAATAAAGAAAGACATCCAATCAATAACAGTTGTTAGCGATTTCTTAACTCGTTACTCATCGAAGTGGGGTGTGGCGTAAAAAGGATAAATTGGAAAGACTAGATTGGTCGCGCACAGTAGTGATACGAACAAAATAGGTATCACATCACTCACTATAATATTGTAGATTACACGTGCTTCTGAGTGTACTTAATCAAGTGTTCCTAATGTAAAATATGATGGCAAAATCGAGTATTTTACGCAAGAAATTTATCATTCTTTTGCCTTCAAGCGACTCAAAAGTTTAGTGCTTGCCAAATTTTAATGTTCGTATTGATATTACTGAGAGAAATTACGATATCATCACTTTCGCTCCTACACGATTTCTTTAAATACTTTACATTTTATTTACCGCACCAAAACCTCAAAAGACTCCTTAGGGCTGATCTAGACAAGTTCCCCCATGCCCAATCTCAATAAACAGAAACTATTGGGGCCAAAAAAGCATTCTGAGCATAGCTGATATGCAATAAAAAAAATGGAAGTACTTACGAGGTTTTCATTGGGATAGCCACAGTTAGCATGCCAGATTTCACTACCTAAACAAAGGTTAGTAAACGCGTAGGATAGAACATTCATGAAGAATGGGGCATACCCAATAAATAGACATCTTGACCTTCTCTGAATGATTTATTGCAGATGAAACATTGAACGCAGCTTGGGTGATAATACTTATCTCCTGCCTATAAAAAGTTTTACTATATTAATGAATGAAAAGGTGATTATCGGCATGAAACCCCTGAAATACGACTCATACAAAATGACATTCACACACTTACACTGTATTAATATATATATAAATCACTAACCAAAAACTCTGTAAAAGTCCGGTTTCGTTATTGAAGTACTGTCAAGTTTCATTTTGTATGTCCAAACCACTTTTTCGAGGTTCAATCAATGAGATTTAAACTGCCGTCTAGTGAATGCTAAAGAAGGACCGGCTTTAAGTATTTTAGGACCCGTGGAAAAACACGAATAAGGGCAGCGAATATCACATTCGCAAATAAGCACATATTTTATATAAATTTGCATCCGCCTGTCTATAGTGTATATTTTTGTGTGTGCATATGTGAATATGTATGGGTTTCTTATCTCTGAGAGTATGTGTTCTTATGATTTGACTGGAATATTATACTGCATTTGATTTTGAGTTCATGGCGATTTTTCAAAGTTGTAACTATCAATATAATTAAATATGCGAAAACTGCCAGAATTTAGAATTTTTGTTGTTTTACTGTTCGTTTTGAATCCAAAAGAATAATTCTCTACTACTAGGCACATGCTGAAACAAAATAAGGGTTTTAATGAAGTTGAAAACTCAATGAAGAAACGACAATTTTTATTAGAAGAAATTATTCACTATGGACATTTACCGACCTTTCCCCATAAGGGCCAGCCTTGACTGAAGCTCCCCATTTTTATATTGTATCCAAATTGCACTTTCAAAATTTTATGGTTGCCAGGATACAATGCCATCAAACAGGTAAAATGCTCCTTAAAACTAACCTTTGATGGGTTGCTGGATAAGGTTCCGTCTAACAGCGCCGAGACGGGAGTTTTGATCTCATTGAGAAAACCACAAAATGTTTAACAAAACAATTTGGACACGCAAAGTGAAAATGATGGTGTTTCAGTATACGAAACCAGTATTTCAGGAAGTATATGGTGATGATCCAATACAAAAGATTCACTTATAGAATTTATGTCAAACCAAATTCAAAATTGAAAAATAGGTAAATAAAATAAAATAATGTAAACTACAATAGAACTCCCTTCAGCGAACGCGAATTTCTGAAAGTCGAAATACGGCTTTGTAAACTGAAAACACTTCACACTTCGCATGTACTTTAGCATTTGACACTGTGTCAAATAAAAGATATTAAAGATTTTTGAAATAAATAAAATGTCATTTTATACGCGTATTAATGAAATTTCTGGTATGTTTTGTTCTTAATATTCTTTAATCAAAATAAATGTATCTTTTGTGATACTAGGCATATATATACGGTGGCTACATAATGCAGGTAATATGAGGCCATAATTTCAATAGGATTTGTGTTATTTACTTTGTAGGTAAGGTCTAGGATTACACTTAGACATGGGTGCGTAAAATCACTTTCAAGGACACGTAATAAATTTATTACATGCGAACATTTTTAAATATGACGACAGGTAAAGTTGGATTCGGTAATTTCACTGGCAGTCAATTTTATTCAAAATAATTTCATATCAAAAATTCTAGCTTTTAGATTTTTAGTTATTAATTATATATATTTAGATAGCTATTAAATTAGTTATTTTGTTAATACGTTTTCACAAACCGTGAACCAAATTTACTAGGAATCAAATTACTGGAGTAGTCAAATTACTGGAGTAGTCAAATTACAAGAAATAAAATTACTGGAGGCAAATTACGTAAAATACTTAAGCACATACAAAGAATGATGCCTACAAGATGATTCTATAATAGTATTCATACATAGAACATTAGTAGCTAGCATACAAGTAATGCTTTGTAAAACTTCTTTTTTTTATAAATTTTAAAAATTATTTTCTTTAAAACAGATATCATTCAGAGAACAGTTTATCACAACGGGTTCATGCCTACTGAAACCCTTCTCTCTCTTAGACAAAAATTAGATAGGAAAATCTCCTTTTCAGTCTAATAAATTTTAAAGTGCCTGACATGAGGTTAAAAAGTTTTTGCATTTATTACTCGAAAAGAGAATTTTTAAGAATGAGCACAGAATGGTTTAAATAGGAATCAAGTAATATATAAAAAAGCCTCATTTTAATGATATATTTTAATCAAATAATAATTAAACTATAAGCGATTAATTTTAACCAATCAGAATATCGTTTAATTAATTTGAAAGAAATTTAAGTGGAAATACTTTAATTTTGTAGGAAAGAAAAAAACTTACATTCTAGAATGAATGAAAATATCAAGATGTGTAAAATGAACAAATCAAGTTTTCTTAAAGAATATCTACCCGCAGTGGTTTATAGATGGAAAGTTATCAAATACTAGATTTACATTTTAAGATTTTTTTGGTATTGCAACACTAATTTAGATAGATTTTTTATCTGTCTAATTAATTTAAAATCTAATTGAAAAAAGAAATCATACCTGTAGCAATTGGCCAATGATGGTTTTGGAGCAAGCTTCACACTTTACAATGCTATCATCTTGACTGGCGTCTAAAGAAGATTCTAGAATTTTGTTTTCAACGTCTCCATTTGTCTTTAATAAGCCATTTTCAAGGGATGGACTAAAGAAAAAAATAAATAATAAGTACCTGTTTGTATTTTAAGTAGTCTTAGTGAAGGGTTCGTAATTGAAGAGCCCAAATTGAGATAATATAATTTTTCATCTTCCTAAGAAATTATTTCAGAATTTTGTAAACCGGATAAAATAAGGATAAAAACTTTTTTAAACAGAAAACTAAAAAAAACTAGAAAACAAGGCTGCAGTTGGCGACGTAGATACTGTTAAAACAATAGTCATAGTCGGATTTAAAAAGATATTAGGAGTCAGATTAGGAAGGAATATGAATAAATATATACTATTGCGTAGTTGGAATCGAAGTTTTGAAGTGCTTCAAGTGGGAGACAGATATTTAAAGCTTCAAATCTGTTCGTCTGATGAAATGTTGTTGGCCTAATATGGTCAGTCGATTCGATTGTTGTGAGCTCAATAGTCAGAGTTTAAGCAAAAATTTACTTTTAAAGCTATGTGGGTAAAAAATTATTTTGCGGGACACGCAGTTACCCACATAATTTATTTCGCGGGTGTAAGCACAAAAAGTTTGGCTATGCAGGACTCTGTTTTCATTTTAAATGACATTTTTCAAACGTGTTCAAATAGTTCGTTAGTGATATCTCTTCAAAATTAAATAGATTTCATTCCATCACATGCATTATACAACGCTTCTTCAAGCATCAAAATATAGATATATGCAAGTAGACCACAGCAATCTTGGGAAAAGAACAACTGTTAACTCAAACGTGCGTGTTTCCGAGAAGATATTTTTGAGCAATAAACTAGAACCAGAAGTGTCTCAAGTCAGACACCACACCTAGACCTCGCTGTTTCCATCCAAGGTTTCTATGCTATGGCACATGAACGCCAAATGTAAAGAATGGAAACGATACTTTATCTCTAAAAAGCTTTTACGCATTTCACGCCAACACTTCCAATACAAACAGAATAACAGTATGGGAAGAAACGGGAGATTGAATGCAACTGACACCGTAGTTCCAATCCTCCATGCAGTTGATTTAAGATATTGGTCATTTGACAGTTGACTCCTTGTTTATCTTTATTTCAATCACTTTTATAGGCGTGGCAAACATACAATTCAACATAATGTCTCCAATGTCAGTGGATCTAGACTTGCATTCTGGAACATCATAAGCAAGCTAAATTTAAAGGACCATAAAGGGTATCAACGACGATCTCCTTTAGCTGCATATGAAATCTCCTGCCCGAACTTTGACATTGCTGCCCTCATTGAAGTCCATTTCCGAGACGTAGGCATTATTAAAGACCATACTATACCGTTTATCTGTTAAGCAAACGAGAATCAAAATGACATCATAGTCTCAAAGTTAGAGAACCTACCAACTCCATGCTCTTGCAAGTGAAAAAGTATGCCACCCTCTTCAGCCTGTACACCCGAACGCTACAAGCATAAACCGCATAAAAGGACACTTTCCACACAGACTTGCGCAACATAGTAATAACAAACCTGCATTGGGAAGCTGTTTTTTTTCTTGAAGATGCCGCTTTTGTAGCACAGACAAAGTATCCAGCAAACAATATCTTGTTTTTCAGAGTCAGGCAATCACTTCAATTTCCAAGTCAACCTGGTGGTTCACTTAAAGATCAATGACGATTGGTGAGACATAACTTAAGGCAGTTAAGCAGTTCACCTACGTGGGTAGCATAATGCACTCCCATACAAAATTTTACAAGGAGATGGAAAACAGACTAACTAATCCAAGTAGTGTGTTCAGTATATTCTAAAGTCACCTTCCGAACAACAGGCACCTGAAACAAGACACAAAAGTATGCGTCTTTAAGGCCATAGTATATATAGAAGCGATCTATGACTTCTAAGATGAGATCTTCCTCTACGGTTAACTCTCCTCTGGGTACCGCAATAAAGGAGAACGTAAAAAGATATTGAAAGACCCTTTGAAAAAATTTTGTAGGGTTTGGTCGCACGTGGTTCATCATTAGTCTTCGACTTTGAGAAGTACAGAGTTGTCCTTAAAGAAAAGAACAGTAAAGGGAAGAACTACATCTCCACAGCACCAACACTCGTTTAATATTTTCTGCCGTTGTGACTGAGTTTGTCTGGCACGCGTCCGGCTTGCCAACTAGAAGCGAGAATAAGATCATGATAAATAGATGAAAATTGATGAAAAAAGTATGACACTTAATCAATGTTCTGAATGAAAAAAAAGGTTTTCATAAAAACATTTACTACATTATTGAAGAAAATTTTTTCAAAGTGCACATATGAAAAAGTACTTAATTAAAGGGATATAAGTATTACCGCAAAGGAGGGCTGGTATTCATAGTCTGTGACATAGGTGAATGTTCTTCTCCCATTTTTTTCTTTGGATTCGAATTGCAGGACTCACAGAAGAACGACTTTTCTGATTGTGTAAACTTGCAACCAACACCTAACTTAAAGCTTAAGTAAAATATTTTTTACATAGAAGTTCATATCTTCGAAAACCTCAAGAGGCTTGACACGGGAGACAACGCTACATAATTTCCACAAACTATCTACGAAAAGCACAAAAGTATGAAGAAGTGAAACAACTATAATACAATTAACAATTTATACCGTGATTTATCTTTGTTTATAATTTGAGTATATAAATACACACAGTAACGTAGCCAGAAATTTATATTTGAAGGAGCCAAATGGGGCACTAATATGCATGCTTACCTACTGGCTTTATTTAGAATTAAAGCATCAAATGCTGCTTATAACAACTCTTCTCTTTGTGTTTATAAGCTCCTTTCTCTACTTGTGTCCTGTTTCTTTGTTAAGGTTTTAGATTTTATCATAGTTAATATTTCTTATCTTCGTTTCTCATAGCAAAGAGAACTTTTTTATTGTAAATCTGCTTTCTTATTACAGGTAGAAGGCCCATCTTAACAAAGTTAACAGTTTGATCGTTACCGTCAATGATATCAATAATTTTTCTGTATTAAATCTCCTTTTTCTTTTAAAACACAGCTTAGGACATTGTATAGTATAGGATATATAAAACATTTTTGATTTGTATTTTCTTTCTTAATTGTTGGATATTGATTAATGTTTTTATGAAACATTTCTATGTGGGGTTGGGGTCGATGTGACGATAAATGTTCTATAAAGTAAGCCCATTGCAAATAATAATTAATTCATTATTTCATTTCAATTTGTAAATTTCAATTTTTTAATGGTGGGTACCATAACTTTGATGGAGGGGCTCGGCCCAAGTGCCCCATAGATGGCTACATGGCTGTATACACACATATAAAGAGAGCTAACTTTGCTAACTTTTTATAAGAAATTTTTCTGTGGATTTTGATATAAATAAATGGGGAGACATAAATTATGTTTTTTGATAAGGTTTACAATTAAATTTCTAATGATCTCTTTGAGGGGTATTAAATTTTTATGTTTAAATTTCTGTTATTATATCGAATTGCATCAATTAATTCTGTGTTGGTATTATATCATGTTAAAGAAGTCGTAATTAGTGTTTTCAGAAATTTTGTTATCATCAAGTGATGTCATTTTGAAACATTGAAACTCTTTGTTTTTTTGGCTCATTCAATTTGGTTAAAACAACAAAAACTTTTACTGTGTGTTTAATTAAGAATTTTTTCTTAGTTGTGAGTATTGAATACATTTATGATCCCCCTCTTATCTGATATTTATGCAAAAAGTTGAGACGACTCTAAGAAGATTGTATATCTATTATCATTCTTCACCAAAGTGCTCATCTTCAAAAAATCTGATAGAGATGAAATTTGATGCTCCCATAACTTTGTTCAATTTTGTAAGAATATTCTTTAAGAAATTGTATTCCAAGATTCCTTAATCATAAAAAATCAGCTGAGGGCATGCACTGAACAAAGGAGTTATAAGATGGTGGGGAGGCATTAATGAAAATTTTGCAGTGGTGCACACAGACTAGCGAAGGCTCTACTTGAAAGAAGTAAATAATTTCCTAAACAAAACATGATCTATAGAAGAACCTGGCGAATCCAAATTTTCGTGCATCAGATTTTGTTATCTCGTGTCAACTATTCATAGCAATTTGTCTCAGTTGTGGAACAAAACTTTTGTTTTCTTTGAATTAGTCACCTGGCAGGCGCCTAGCCACAACATTTGGCTTTTAGGTATGCGAACACTCGGGTATCCAAATAAATAGCTTCTCATGACGCTTGTTCGCATGCGCGAGGTTGCACTGTAATTGTTTAGAATAGAACAAATTAAATAACAGCCTAGCAAACAAACTTATTAACTAGAAGGGCTATCATTACTATCATAAGATTACTTACAAAATATTTTTCTTTTTCTTGAATTGATGTACATATTATAGCATTACAAGTTCAAGTGAAACGTTTTCAAATTGAAGTGAAATTTTTTCAAGTTTTAAGTAGTTTTATTTTTGGCTTCGACGTGAAAACTATTTTTTTATTGAGATTGACAATATTTTTTGTTGAGAAGATATATATTGAATTAAACATCTTTTACAAATTTTTAGAGTTATAAAAAAATTAAAAAATGCAAACTAAAAATTTATTTTTGTAAAAATATTTATTACTGATCTTAAAAAATTGTGAAGTTGAATCTAAAGATAAAATACTCTTAAAACTTGAAAACGTTACTCAAATTTGAAAACATTTCACTTGAACTTGAAAACGTTTCACTTCAAAAATGTTGGTATAGAAAATATAAAAATACTTTAAATTTCTGATAATCTCTTTGAGAGGTATTAAATGTGTGTGTTTAAATTTCTGTTATTATATCGAATTGCATCCATTAATTCTGTGTAGGTATTATATCGCGGTTAGAGAAGTCGTGAACTATAGATGTTTTAGGCATTTGTAACTATAAATGTTTTAGGCATTCATTATTTATATAATTTTTTGCTGTAATGAAACTGAAAAATAGATCTGGTAGAAACTAATTTGATATCCAAAAAAAAGATTGTGATCGAAAATTACCCGCAGGAAGAACAAGTGAAGCAGTCAGGGTGAAAATTCTTGTCGAAAGCTTTAACGATATTTCCACTGAGAACTTCATTACACACATGGCACTTGGAAACATGCTTCGCCTTGAAGTCAGCTTCGCAGTAGAGCAGGCCGTTGTGAAGGAAGAAAGGTGAGTGGGAGAGGTCTTGGTGACAGTCTGAAAAGAATGAGTGTAATGAAGCAGCTCAAAAGAGATCACGTTTAATCTCTTCACGCATCGGATGCATGCGAGATAGAGGAAAGGAATTTCAATGAATCCACGTTGTTGGCCTTCGAGAAGAATCCTGTCTGCTTAATTATCACTATTTTAATTAAAATCAAATGACTAACTAAATGAATCATTTTTGAAGGCATAAATTCTCTAAGGAGATATGAACAATCGCATCTTTAAATTAAAGATTGGTCACACAGAAGATCAAAAGACAATTCATGGTCGCCTTTAATGTAATAAACTTTTACGTTTGAAAATGAAGTCATTTTAGTTGCACACAAAAAACCATAAGATTAATTGAGCACTTTAGCAAAAAAGTAGTCACTTCTTTAAAATAAAATATTTAATCCTTTTATATTAGGGAGACTCGGTCGGTTAAGGATATCGTGTGTGGCATGCGACAATTTTTAGTTAAACAAGAACAACGTAACACATTTGTTAGCATTCTAATAAAAAAATAATCCTTACTGTATCTAGTATGTTATTCTTATACAATTTTGATGAAGTCAAATCAAATTTTTCCACAGCCAACTATAGAATAGAAGGTTTTAAAGTTTATTAAATTGACAAACAAACATTTCTTTAATTTTCATTAGTTTAAGGAGATAAATTAGGATAGATTTAAAATCGATATAGCTCTGCAAGTTCTTTGCATCCAATACATATATGGGAAGAAGGAATTAAGCGGTTTTTAATTTCTCTTTTCTTCGTTTTCTCTTCCATTCTAAACAAGAAGACGCTTTTCCTTGAAGTTCGAAGATGATCTCTGCTCAAAGTATTTATTTTAAATTTTGCACAATAAAATTAAAGATTTTATCACGAAAAACGAGATGTATAGGTCCATTTTTATTACAAGTTAAAACTAATTTTTTTTAGGATTTCCAACTTTTAACCTTCTTCTTTTTCCAGACAAATGTATTTTCACACAAACAAAATGATTTACCTTGACAGCTAGCAGGAGAACATTTAAAGCAAAACACATTGATAGAAGTTATGTTATCTTAGTCAATATTACGCTGTCCTTGAATAACTCTTGCAAAATTTAATGTTTCATAATTCTTCATTTTTTATGAATAAACTTATCATTTTTGATTAATCAACCTTTTTTAAATTGTATCGGATATATCTAGATTCTAGAGAATAGAACAAAGGATGATTTCTTGTTTCAAGAGTAATATTGGAAAAGTGCGAAGCAATGTAAGAAAGATCGTTGCAAAGAGTTTTATCATTAATAAAATTTTTAACATTAAGATGGTTGAGCTTTTCTAAGATATAATTATTAATTATATATAAAAAGTAATAGAAAATCGACAATTCAAAAATGGCATTTAAGGCATTTCGTCTAAAGCTTCGGGCTCTGTTTATAACCAGGCTTGAACACACCGAACAAAAAAGATCGACTCCGACTCAGGCTAATTTTGTTATTGAGACTTGATTTTTAATAAATATATATCGGCTGTACGTTTATTCATACCATATGAGAACTATGCAACATTTTAAGTTGGATGGAACTAGAGTTCAAAACTATTTTAATAAAAAATCAAATCAATAGTGAAACATGAATATGGAATTAGATTAACTTTTTCAACTTTTTTGCATTAAATTCGCCATGTACTATTATGTTTAATTGTTTGGGAATAGAAAAAAAGAAAATTATCGATCTTCTTATAAAAGGTTTCTTTGACTAGGTATGTCTTCAGCGTTTAGGGTTAGATCATTCATATCTACTGATTATTATTATTGTTCTCTTTGAATTATTATTAGCTAAAAATAGAGTCTGGATTTCTTTAGAACCATATGGAACATTTAAATTTCTAAGAGTATTAAGTTTAAGAAAGCGAACTAATGGAATTTTTAGTTTTCCTATATGAAGTAGTTTCACAACAGTGCCTATTAACCTTGATTTTCTTGAATTTGACATTGCTAGATATCCTATTCTATTTAAGTGCAACAATGTTTCATTTGAATTTCTATAGTTGCCGCGAAATAAAATCAGTTCTTCTGCATGGTTTGTCACAATTTAGAGTAATCAATAAGAACAAATGTTAGCAGTTCAAAATTTAAGAGTTGTTATATTATGTATTCGATCCGATATTAAGGAACCATATCCAAAAATTAATCAGATGAATCAAATGGCACTGATTCTAGAACGTGTTGGCGATTTCGTCCTTCTTCACAGGCGTTGAATTTTGAAACGTTTGCCACCGGACCAATCACTGAGGTCTTTATATTTAAATCATAATAAATCAAAGATATAATCAGTTGCGCATTGATCAAAAATTCTTTATAAACCTGGTTATAAAATTAATTTCTTTTTATGATTCAAAAGACTTAAGGATTTAGAGAAGGCAAATCGAGATTCGTCTTACTGAAACTAGTGATCAAAGATGAAGGAAACTTAGGATAGCAATTCTTAATGTTGAATATATTCTCATAGACAGTACATTGTTTACTATTTTCTCATATGCTTTATCGAGGAGCGTTGACCCAAGCAAGCGATAGGGTGGGCGGAATTCGAGTCAAATAAGAATATGTTAAATTTAACAGTTTCTTGTTTCACATGCATAAAAAACAGATACAAGATTCCAAATTGATCAATCTTATCGAATCGAACTGCTCCTGAAATCTTGAACCAAAATCAGAAATTATTTATATTCTTGTTTTCTTGTTTAAATTAGTCACATCTTTTCTGGCTTCAAACTGATTTTCCGTTTAAATTGGTAGTTTAAATGTTTTTCAAACCAAAGAAATAATGCATTTTTGTATGATCACTTTTATCTTTCAAGTCAAATTGATCACTATCATTTCGTGTAAAATCGACCGTTTTGAAAACTCTCCAAATAGAATAAACTTCAAAAAATAGTAACGTCCGAATTATTATTTTCGGGCGTTTTGACCCGACACCGCATTGAACAGCGTTTTAGCGCATAATTGTATATTTTACTTTTCGCCCTCACTCCTCATCATGGCAAAAATTCATCTTTGAAGGTATTTTATGAGCTCATCCAAAAAATTCAACCATAGTTAGCATTTCGTAAAGGATATCAAATACCATTGACTTGTTTTTAGCTTGTAAACTTTTCATTTTTAGGTGCTAAACGAAAAAAGACAATATGCATATGTGGTTTTTTCCAACAATTTCAAAAAATTTGGAACCTTCTGAGGAGTTTGATATCGAAATTTGAATGTCAGGAGAACAACGGCGCCGCGTTTATTTCTTCATAAAAACGAACAAAAACAAAATTAAGGTTTTCGTCCTTATTAAAGATTGAATTATTATAGTTATTAAATATCGATAGAAAGCCTTCAAACTTTTGGCAAGCCAAAACGCTTATATCGATGATAAATCTGTATTCTAATTTGTTAATCTCTACTCTGATTTATTAACTCTAAAATTTTTGTTACGATGTTACCCTAAAAAATAAAAATATATTTCTGAAACAAAAAACCGGATCAAATTTTCTAAAAGAAAACAAAATGAAGGTTTTTCAATCGATAAAATATATCAGTTTCTTAATTGAGTGTATTACTCTTCACACTTGACCCATTTTATCTTAAGCGCACAAATTATGTGTATTTGAATGGACAAATTAAAAGATTTCATCGCGTAAACTAAAATGAAAAAAATCTAAACAATAAATCTTTTATAAATTAGGAGGAATGCATACACTAGCACTTAAGGTACAAGAGTAGAAAGGATAAAATTATTTTATGTGTTCGAAAAAATAAAATTTCTTAAAAATTACTTTGGTATTTCTAAACAAAAGGTCGTGCACGCGCTAATTGCTTAACATTTTAGCCACCATCAGCTCGCGATCATTCACTAAAACGGACTTTTAAGTGTTTTTTATTAATAAAATTTATTTTTCGAAATAAGTTCCACATTTTTCGTATTAGTTGAAGAAAAAAGTTTGGGAAAATGAAGCTAAAAGTTTTTACTGCATTAAAAAATTAAGAATATTAGCTTTCAAAACAATTTCTAATTTGAGTACAACAGAAAAAGAGTTTTTTTGCACTTTTCTTCTAGCTAGAGCAAACATGTCTTAACTTTCATTTATTATTTTGGGTTGAGATTGATCTGAATAAATCAAATAATCAAATTTTAATCATGAAATGAAAAACTATATCTTAAGGCATACGATATTTATTTGTGAGGAAGGTGTTTCACTTAGAAGTGAATAAAAGGCTACTAAATACACGTATTCGGAAGGAACTATTGAAATCACGTTCGTGTGAGGAAGGGGAAATATTAGGAAAGAAAGCAGTTTGCAAAGTGCAATTGAAGGATATGCATTGAATCGCAGAGACTACGAGAAAGTCAAAATGTGGTTTTCATGGTGGAGGGAGGCAAGAGACGTGCAATATTTATCGAATGAAATAATAAACAAGCGCCTTATTAAAACAGAAAGGCGAAATGTCAATAATATGAGTGTGCAAGAAGACATGAGCATACCTTTGCAGTTGAAACACTTCTTGTGGTATAGATTTTCTTCGACTTTGTTGACTTCTCCTTTGCAAGATTTCTTGCAGCGAGAACATTTTAACTTGGCTTGAAAACAGATGAAAAGAGTGAATTAGTTGGATCAAGGCATTTCAGGAAAAAATATTCCCAAAAAAGGGCACTCAACAGGTTAACAGCCGCCACACTTAAAATTTTGCTTCTAAACTTTGAAAAAAAGCTACATACACAAAAGCCAAGAATTTTGAGTTTATAATTATTTAGAAGAAAAATGGTGTGGCTTGATTTAAATAGATCACATTTCGTGAGGCGTTTTAAAGGGGAACGTAAAATGTAAATTCATTAAAAATATGATTAATTTCGCCACACCTATATACGCCTTTTTGACATTTTTTAAAACGTACTGAGCATTCACTATAAAAAGTAAAGTTGACTTTAGAAAAATAAAAATTCTCTACCTCGTTAAGTCCTTTTTAATACAAATTTTTGGATTATTCTTATGGTTAATCGTTTCATAAAGATTAAAAAAATTTTAAGCGCATCATTATCAGAAAAGACTTTTTTGGCGCATACTCCTTAAAAAGTTGGGCACCCCTGACTTATAACTAAAATAACTTCATCTCGTTATTCGGAGTGGCCTCCGAACATTTTCGCAAATCGATAATGATATTTTGTTTCGTCTGACAATGCTTGTGTCTACAAATTTTGTTTTTAAGACAATTCGACCTCTTCATATATAAATTTTCTTCTATTGAACATTTGGGTAAGTGTGAGGCTTTAATTAGTGTTTCTGAATTTTTCTGCACAATAGTTCACGTTTTCAATGCTTTCTCTATCTTTTTTAAATAATTTAGATTCTTCACAATTCATCTTCAGAACATTTTACGTTTTCAAACACTTTTTTATTTTTGCATTCTGTATTATTTGATTTCAATACAATTTAGTTTTTTGGTATTTTTAAGCATTTTTGTAATTGTGTATTTTGATTCCAAAACAATTCAGATGTTAACTTTTTATTTTATTTTTTGAGATAAGTCGGCGTCTCACTAGCTTGTTTTCAAGATTATTTACATCCATGTCTTTTCTTTGAATTTTTAAAACAAATTCAGCCTCTGTATAATATTTCTCAAAACGGAAATCTAAATCTCAGTTATGAACCGCTTTTTCTTGGAAATTTCTTTTTAGAAATTTTGTTTTCGGGAAAACTTTCCTTTATAATTTTATTTCGTTATCCTTTCAAAATTGCTTATTTTTTGGCGTATTCAATCGATTTTTATTTAAAAGTTTATAATAATTTATTTTAAGTTGATATTCAGTAGTTCATCGAGGTTCATCTTCTGAATACACTCTTTAAATGAGTGACTTCTTTAAATAATTTTAAAATAGAATTATTCATCTTTTGAGTATTTCGTGATTATAAGGTATGTGCATTACTTGATCGGAAGGGAAGCACTTTTCGCCACCAACCCTTAAAATATATAAATCTAGTTTGTAAGAAAATTTTTTTTTATATAAGCGGATTTGAACTTGGAATACGTACTATACACAGTAATCATGCACGCTAACCACTAAGCAATCGATTCACTAAACATGGCGAACCTTTAAAATAAGGAAATGACTACTAAAGGGACACAGTTTTGGTAGGACTTTCTTCTGAGCAATGCGCATTCCTTGATTGGAAGCCGTGGACGTCCGCTGGAACTTTGCCAGGGCGGGACAAAGAATAAAAATGAGTTAATATATCTGTTATAAAAATTCAGGAAACAAGAAACAAAATTCGAGATTACTGAAAAGTAATACCCTTTATTGTGTATAAAATAAAAGCGCTTTGTTTATGTAAAAAAGCTTATTCAATCAAATAAAGCCACAACTAAAATAAGTTATGCAGAATGGCTCAGTTTGGAGCAGTTCCCTCTTGTCATAGACTAATTTTTGAACAAACAATTTTCGAGCAGTACTAGTTAATAGATTAGTAAGTTGATTCGTTAGTTAATTAGTTCAAGCGTGCAAAAATTTTAATTAAGTTTAGTACCGCGTTGAAATTTTTAGTAGCACATACTTTGCCATACATCATTCATACGCCAAATGTATTAAAATAATTAAAATGCAATTACTTTAGAAATGAAATATGCAATTTACTTCTTACCTAACATGTTTAGTAAACATTGTTTACATAGAAAAATAGTGCAGGTTATTTTAATTCACACATGTACAAGTTTCGGCCCACGTGATGAATGCCATAGTCTGATACTTTCATAGCACCACTGAGGCCGACGACAAGCACGAGGGAATCAAGGTTGGCTGTTGTCAGTCTTGATCTGAGGTCTGTTTTGATGCAGTTCATTCTGCTGAACCCCTTTCGCAACTAGCAGATGAACTCGGTAAAACCAAAACAATTGGCATTTTTTTGGATAACACAGGTATCTTTCAGAGCGTAGCATAGCCTGTTTGCAAAGGTGGTGGAAGGACTGATCTTTTCCCAGGATTTACAATCTAAACGACTCATCAAGCAGCATTTCCTTTGTAAAGGAAGCAGTTGGAACTTCCATGTTAGATAGGGGCTCCTTGAAATGCTGCACCAGTTGCTCAAGCTCAGCATCCCCAAAATCTGACAGTTTCTTCCCCTCTGACCATCCCATTGTATCAAATATGGATATATTCGGTGCTACTGTTGCATCCATGATCTTGAATCGCTGTCAGAGAAGCTTTCCCATCTGAGAGGATGATTTTTCTACCCTTTTGGTAGCTTGTTTCCCTGCTTCTACTCTTTCTAACTGGACTTCTCTGAAGTCAAAAAAGTGGAGACACTTCAGACAAAAAAAATATCTCTATCTCTCCTGGGATATGTTCCAGTTTGTTTAAAAGAGAAATAGCAAGGTTCACTGATGGTTTGATTTCTGACATCAGAGTTTCCCTTTGAAATGTAGAAGAAAGTGTGAGCAGGACTGTCAGAAAGTCATAAAGAAAATGACAGTACTAAAACTTAAAATCACAAATAGTTTTGAGCAGTCATTTTGTTTTTTGAGCATCAGAAGTTCCTACGTTAGAGTTGTTCTGCAACTGAAAGACCACAGCTTGCCAACTTTTCAAAAATGCATGAAGTGTCTGTTCTTTGCTGGCAACCCATCTCACAGCATTGATGGCTTTTAGTTTTAGCAACTGCATTTCTAAAGCTGCTACAACTTCTTTTAGCTGGGATGAGCGCTTTGATGAAGAATGATAATAGATATACAATCTTCTGAGTCGTTTCAACTTGTTGCATAAATGGTACAGCTTTCAATGAATCCAGGACGGCCAGTTGGAGTCTATGAGCCACACAATGAATGATAACCAAATGAAGAATATCTTTTGTTAATTTAGCAGAAACACAACCATGACAGCCCAAGATTATTCTTGCTCCATCGGTTGCAATACCTACCATTTTTCCTTATCATATAGGTTTATTCCCAGTCGTTTTGAGAGAGAATACAAAGCTATAATAGTTACATTGAGTAACTCCTCCAGACCTACATGAGACTTTGCAACAGTCCCCTCACTGATGTAGCGCATATACACAATAACAGATGGTGAAACTGAAATGTCAGTGGAAGAACCATCAAGTAGAAGGCTAAAACAAGGAGACTTTGAAATGTCTTCCATAAGTTTCTTTCGAGTGGAAGAAGCGATGCTATGAATAAATTCTGTGCACATTGTCCTGTTCACATATTTTTCTTTCACTAAAATTCTCAATTTGCTAAAAAGTTCAATTTGCTTCTCAAAATCACTGCATGGCTTATTCAAATAGCCAATGAAATGTGCAATAATGAAAAGTTTTTTGAGGTTTTCTATCTCTTCTATGTCCATTTTCAACATACACTTAGCCAGTGGTGTGTCTTCTGGATTCTTCTGGGCCTTGTATTAATCGTTCACAGTTTCTGTGGGACACACTTCTTTCATGAAACTTAAAAGTTTCTTTTTTGAATGAATCTTTATAGCCACAACAAATTTTGATGATGCATCTGCTTGTTTCTTGAAACTACAGCACCAGTTATATGTCACTTCCAATACTTGATCATTGGCATCTCTTTTAATTGCAATTCAATCAGCAAATTCCCTGGCACACGAAGCTTGAAAATTAAAAGGGCGGTCATTTTTGCTCCCATGCTAAGCAGTTTTTTTCTGCTTTTTCCTTTTTTCAATGGCAACCACGGGCTCTATGTATTTCTATGTATCAGAAATGCAATGATCATCTGAATCACTGTCTCCATTTTGTCTCTTTGAGAAAAACTTAGGAAGTGTTTTTTACCGCTTCATTTTAGAGAGTGACTAAAAAAATTAATTTAAAATTCGAATATGAGGGCTTCCACTTTTTAATAAATTATTATTCAAATTCGAAAAACACAGTAAAGTCACTTTAAAAAAAATCACCAACACAGTAAAATCACTTTAAAAAACAAAAAAGTAGATAAATAAATGGACAAAAATAAGCCCATGATAATAAAAAATTTGCTGCGTTAATATTCATTTTAGGGACCGTTTTCATAAACTAAAGCAAAAGTGACGTGACGTGACATGTCTTCAAAGTCATGTGATGTAAGCCGAAGTTGCCACTATTTCCCTACAAACACGCAATAGCTGTTACATTAGAGTCTAAGACAACTGTATTATTATTAGACAGCTGTTTCAAATACGTATGCATGTCATGTTCAGAACTTATACCTACATTTTTTTCTAGAAACTTCACTGCATGGTTGCAATGATACCATAGGCGAGTATTAACTCTCGGTTCATTGCTTATCATATTTTTACCTTGTACTTATCGCAACTGTATTTTTAAAAGTGGCTATTTTCATTATTGATGGCTAAAATGGTTATTTTTTATTACTACAGTACCATAATTGCAACTATACGCTGAATTTTCTAAAAAAAAAAATATATAGGTACAGGTTCTGGACGATGCATACGTATTTGAAACAGCTGTCTAATATTGCATTTGTCTAAGAATCTAATGTAACAGCTATTGTGTGTTTAAGGGGAAATAGTAGCAACCATATGAACCATTTTGTTACAAAACCTTTCTTTTAATATATATGAAAAGATAATTAAATGCCTTTAAATTTTAAATATAATATTTGTTGAGAGTCCGAAAGGTTCTTACTTGTGTCGAAGGATGAACCATCATGCTAAAAATCGGCACGAACTTTTCGAACAACCCAATATTTTGATAATTTTCAAAAAATTCTTTTTTAAAGGATTTATTTATTGTTTGAGTTCAAAGAATAATTTTTGTGTCAAGTTAAATTATTTTCAACAACAATTCTACAATATTTTTTCTTGTAATTTTAAACAAAAAATAGTGGTATGTCTTATGACCGAAAAATACGGTTAATTGTTGAACTATAATAATTTCCCATGATTGAAATAAATATTACCGCTATTATATTTCTCAGAATAACATGCAGCTCCGAGTGGAGATATTACTATGGTTTATGAAACTTGAATTACACAATTGATTGCAGCCACATTCTATTTTTAAGGATGAAACATTCAGTGTTTCAAAAATAAGCTAAAGTAGCCACACTTAGATCGCATATTATTGCCACCTCGTCAAGTCGATCTTACAATGCTGTCAAAAATTTTTATGCCTCCGACATATGACTATTATTCTGAGAACATTGCAAATTAAAGTTCGCACAGACAAATTTTCTGGTCACGCGGCGCGAGTGCGCGACTGTGTTTTTGCACCCCTGAATTAGTTGAATGTTAGTTAGTTTTATTCAACTTTACTGCACAAAATTCATCACTAAAAACATTTTTAAAACATGTAAAATTCATATGTAAATCCCCATCTTAGAAAGGCCGACGCCAAACCGCCTAAACCCTAAGTTATACTTAGGTACCAAGAGTACTTTGAGAAATAGTTTAAAAACGCACCTATAATGTGAATTAAAGAATCATTTTTTTCATTTAAATAAAAATTATGCTATCCTTTAAATTTATCCCCCCTAATACACGCACCATTAGTCACGAAATCCGTTAATTCGCTGGTCAAGCCAACTTCCCGTTTTTGCCTCATGCAACTGACACACTCATGACAAACATGCCACCTCTTATGTATATAAACCCCTGCATTTTTACTTGAAATCAATACACCGATCAGATAAATCACGGGGGGTTGGTCATCTTCCCAGTGGTCGTGTATTAAGGGAGACTACTGTAATTATTAATCAACAAAAAAAAGTTAATAACAATTAATAATTTAAAATAAAGTTCTTTTGCCATCGGTAGCGAATGTCATGTTGAACCAAGCAGCATAAAGTTATTTATATTTCATTTTTCATACAACCGTGTTTGAACTTTTACTGTCGATGAAGGCAAAGAGTGAGCGCCTATCTTTAAACTAAGGATTGATCCAAAGATTGAATGAATTGAATCCAATTCACATAAAAAAAACTTGGGATAATCATATTCATTTCGAGAGCACAGCGCGTGTCGTCGTCCTTCTGCAGCAGAAGGTGGTGGTGATGGTTGTGTGTGGCGACATTGAAATTTGCGTGTGAATAGAAAAATCAATCCACTTCTCCTCCACGCTACTTTCATACGTGCAAAACAATGCGTGCGTGATTCGCTGAGTATACGTTGCGCATAAAAGTAGTATGTATAGTACTATTTATTATATTATATACACGTTATTATTATTATTATTATAATATTTGGAATTGAAGAATGCATAAACAGCACTTTGCAAAGAGATACTACTACACATACATGCACAATAGCTAAGAGTATAATCAATACATCCAGAAAGAGAAGAGAGAGATATCGAGAAGATTCTCATTTAGTTTTAGATTTGAAGAGCGCTGCCAACGCAAATTGCAATGTAATCTCTCAAGTAGCATTGAAGATTTGTGATAATGGTTATGAGGAGAAATACTTTGGAAATTATATCATCGCAAGGGAAAAAGGAGATTACTTCAAAAATAGCGCCTGATTACTCAAAAACGTAACTCTAACTCTCTTCTAAGCTAATCAATAGCAATATGCCAAAACATGCCAATTTAAGTCATCGCGAATTTAAATCTCGAGGGAACAATATGAAATGAAAATCGTATGAATTGATTTAGGTGCTCGGGAGTAGAAAAATAAAGCAAATGAAGATACAGGGGTGGAGCAAGGAAAAACTAAATCAAGTGCCAACTTCCAAAATGGATGACAATTATGCATCGCATGTCTGATAAAAAAAATGAACATCTTGAACAAGAGATACGTACGTTATATAATTTAATATAAAATTCACAGCAGCTACCGGGGTTGCGGAATCATAGCGAAAATGACATATTCTCCGATTTCGTTTCCAAATACTTAAACTAGTATTTCTTTCCTCTTTCCCCGAGATCCGACGCAAACTTTAATCAATTTTTAATTAATTGTTTAAAAAGTAAAATTATTCTTGAACAGATCCCCAATGTAGAGATGTATCGGTAGGGAAATTAATTTAAAAAAAAAAAGGGGGGGGGGGTAATTTTTTACTTTACGGTTCCATCAATCAAAAATTTTAATATTTTTTAATTTGTTCTGAATTTAATGAGTTAGTTTTATGCAAAAGATCTTGAATCTTTAGTAATATATATCAACAAAATAAACTACGTTAAAAAATGTATAGTTTGATTGACATCACAACAATAAATAATTGCTTGAAAAGATTTTTGATTGACGGAAACCATTTAACATTATCAGGTTTCCTCTATCATAATATTGAGAATTTGGTCTCATTTTCAGGTGGATTTGCAAAATTATGAAGTAGAAAGATTGGCAATTTTCAAGGTTAGGAAACACTGCTATAGCTGGATCCACGATTTAGATAGCCAGCCTATAAATTATTTTGGAGCGTAAATATATCTTTGAGAGAAGATTGAATTGAGGATGAAAATCAATAAAGTGAATATATATACATTCAGTTGAAACTTTGAAGAATGGAATATTTCAATAAAGATATTTGAGGATATATCTTTATGGGAGTATTGATTTTGAGCAAGATTATAGAATTAATAACTTTATTGATGCAATCAATGCCTGAGGATAAGTTTTTTGTTGCTGGAAGAAAAACTTTTGAAACAAACATGAGTAAAAAGTTGGAAAAGTTCATCGTTTAAGGTTTTGCAAAGAAAGCGTATGACAATTGAAATGTATGCATAGCAAAATACAAATTCTTGAGGCTTAATGAGTATCACTGATATGGAATACGAAAGGAAGGCAGGAAGGATATTTTATTGACTGGTAGACAAAAGTGAATTTTGTATGCTGAGTGCAAGCAATAATAGGAGAGAAGTAATTTTTAAAAAGGCATTAGCATTCATCGAACAAAATAAGCGCCATCCTTATCTCATCTCTTTTCTGTGGGAGGGAATGAAAGCTGTTGTATAGAAGACCTTTTGCTTTAGTTCTTCCAAATAGTACATCCTGGAATTCATGAAGTACTCACAGCTCTTCGTAAATCAAAATTAGTCAAAATCATAGCGAAATATTCAGTGTTTAAAAAAATATACAAAAATAAGTGAAGAATAAAGGTGTTAACCATGATCCGTCATAATGCACTCAGTTCATACGAAACGCAAATGCTAGTAATAACTAGATTGTTATCAAAAAATGCATTTATAAAGAATTAACGTAATATATAGCATTTTGATAAATAGTCTGCATTTTTAACGCATTCCAATACATATTTCGTTTTACGCTCTTTATTATTTTGGCGTTAATTGGTTGATTACAGAAAGGAAGTATGACAGTAAAATTATTGCATGAATCCCCGCATAAAGGATGGACCTTAGAGGGTTTAGACACTGCTAAAAAATTGATGAAACTGGAAACATTGAACGAAATGCCGACAACGGGTGTGCTAAGACAGGTAGAAATGACAAAAACATCAATGACGTTTCACAAAGAATTCTCAGTCAAGAAGATTAGCCTGGAACACATGAGACACTTGCACAACTTTTAAAATCACTGGGAGCTTCCAAAAGTAGCATCAAACGCATCATTATATTGGACACGTTTATTTTCTAGCAATGGCAAGATATTCACAGTTGAACCCCCTTTGAATGCACACACAATGAAAGAGTTTTGGATAGAAAAATTAGATTTCCACTGAGAGATTACTCTCAATGAAGTCTCATTTCCCTAGAAATGTAATGGATGTTTCTGAGCTTAGGAAAACATTTATTTACATGGTAGCCGCAAAATTAACGGGGTATATTATTGAAATAATCTTTCTGCAAAAATGATTCCAGATGAAAACTTTAGCCGCTGGAAAACACTTATTTCAAGCCAGATGGTGCTAGGACACATACAGTAAAATATATAATAGCTTACCTAAAAGTAAATACATGTGAAATCATCTTGCTATAACTTGCTAAACCTTGTATATAATAACTATTAACTTACTATAAGTAGCTAACTATAAATTTGGTTCAAATAAATATACACCATCTTCTCCAAAAAAACATCTTCTCCCCCTATGTGATTTCAAGGGGGCGCAAAAGCCCTTGCCCCCCCCCCCTCCAATAATTTTCAATTTCCTGAATTATATATCTTTTTATAGTATTTATTAGACTTGTTTGTCTTGTGAGTAGATTTTTGATATTACTTTTCTTGTTTTAAAGGTCTTAGAATGAATATTTAAAATCTATTTTTTTCCTTCATTGACGTCCACTTCTTTGTTATAGTAATGCAAATTTGAGCTATATTTGATCAGAGGCAGTAATGTAGCCATATTTGAATAAGAGTCCATGTATTTTTGAGCGAGGCGAATATTTTTATAGCGCATAACTATATAAGAACTCTATAATTTAAGGCTTAGTTTATCCCTATTAATTAATGTAACAAAGCCCATCGATAAGGGGAGGGGGCAAAGGAGCTTCTTTGAAATATATAAATTCTTCTGAAACTTCTTTGAAATATATAAATGTATACACTTTCTTATATTCCCGGCCTCATTAAAATCAGTATTGCCCTCTCCCCTTGATCAGTTTTGCCCCATTCCATTGATCAGTTTTCCCATCTCCACTCTACATGAAGTGGGCGATGGGGCTCATTTAAACAATCAAGTCTTTTATTCTAGAAATCAAATAAATAGCATCTTTATCCTTAGATATTCGTTTTATTGATGTTTTAGTTCTTTTTATCAAGATTTCTTAGAATAGTTGGCAATGATTTTACACTTTTCTTAAAATTTTTGTTAATAAAACTTAGTACAAATAATTTCATTTTCATGTAATTTTTAGAGTATAACTTAGGGATTGGATTAGCTAATTTATATAAATTTAAAGTTTGTAGAATATTTCTTCCAAAAATTTTAAACCTTCAATTTCTATTTAAAATGGCCAAATTAGAATTCACCGCAACATACCTGTCAATTCATAGACCCATATCCTAAATAAATTTTCAGACAATTTACTTTACTGACTGAATATAAGTGTAGGTAGAATATGAAGATTATGTAAGATGATTCTTTGTTTTTCTGTCTCACTAATCTGAACCAGGCTTGTTGGCAATCAGTGAGATGAGAGGCTGAGAAATATCTTTTAGCTCCTAATCAATATTTCATTGGATAGTGGGGTTGTCTTTTAGCTCCTAATCAATATTTCATTGGATAGTGGGGTTGTCGAATAATCGGCATGTGGTGTAAAAAAATCTATCACTTTGTCAAATGCTTCTTTTACAGTTGTTGTATTCTTGAGTTTCGCAAAATAAAAAATTGTCTACCAGGTTCTTGTCATATAAAAATATTGTACGTAAACACAAGGCTAAGATAAGTTTGCAGCATCCATCCTTTTTCTGAGCAAAAAAGTTGAAAACGAATTCCGAATCAATAAAACCACATCTGAGATGTCATCAGACATCTCTCCTATTAGCCTTCTAAGCGTATCGTTTGACAGGAAGATATGCCTCAACTTTACAACTTCAGAACTTCTTACCACATTCAATATATCTTTGCAGCAAGGTAATATCAACTGTTATGCTATGTTGTGGGACTTTTTGACAACAGATATTTTTTGAAACTTTTCAAACCATACTTAATATTTTGCAAAAACTTTCCTATGTTATTTATCAAACATGAATTTGTGCAATCGTTCAGCCAATAATTTTGTTTACCGAATTCGAGTGCTTCACTACCAGAGCTAGCTTCATTTCAAGGGCTTTAAAAAAGTGGATGCTAACACTTCACAACACAAAGGACACTTATTCAAGTGTGAGTCGTCATATTTCATTTTTTTAGCCATTCAGAAAAATGCACATTTACAAATTAGGCATGAAAAGCAATAATAGAAAAAAATAGTACTAAATTCAAATACTAACTAATCTATTCTTTCAAAAATACCCAATATGGGTGCAATATTTTGCGAAACACGATCTCAGTGTCCCCTTCTCGACCATCATGGAACTTCTTCCAGGCACCGTAGACTCCAGTTTGAAATCCACGGAGTTAGAAGGTTGATGCAATCAGAATTACAAACAAGGTAAAAAAAAGTTCGCCCCCCCTCCCAAAATTTAAAGGATGTGCGCACCAACTGATTTAAAGATTCAAAGAATTCACTTGATTGCAGGGGCGCACATCCTCAAAATTATTAGGGGCAAAATTTTTTTTGTAATTTTCAAAATTACTGGTCTAGAAATACCACGTGAGACCAAATATTGAAGCAATCCTTTAAAATAGAGTATACCGCGCATACGTAAATTTATAGGACTGACTACTTTATATTTTTTTACAAAATTGATGAAATTTAAAAACTATACTTCCAGCGAAAATATTTTAATTAAATTTACATAACGCATATATACTAGTTTAAAAAAATCCACAATTATAGGAGGAGGGCGAATAGGTTTTCCACCCCCCCCCCCCTCCTAGATGTGCGTCCCTGCTTGATTGGTAAACGAACACATTGTTAATTTTTAATTTATTTAAAAATTTGTTAACTAATAAAATTTTGCAGTGTAGTATTCACCCTTCATCTAAAAAATTATTGATATTACTCCCGAATTTTACATATTGTTTCTGAAAATAAATCCAGAGAACTGAATTGGGTATATCGTTGAACTGTATGAAAATTTTTGTGTTATGCTACCTCATTTAAAAATAAGATAACTTTTTCTAGTTAATTTCCTACTACAAAAGTTCATGGAATTATTTTTTATTTAAAGGTTTAGGTAAGCACTATCTTCTGTTACTAAATGCATGAGTTAAATACGAAATATTTGCAATGTTTAGGTAAGAAGGGTTGATAAGCCATAGACTATATTCACTTAATTAAAATGTTTGCTTTCAAAGAACAAATTCTTAATCATTTATTTTCGAAAATCATTTTTGTCTTTTTTTAACAGATGAACCAGAAATCATAGAGATATAACCCTTTGAGGACTAGAATTTTGAAGACTAATAGTCTGCTCTATTTTTCAATGCAATTTTGTATATCTAAAGCAGGCGATTTTAATTTCTTGGAACACCGGTGTCCCACTGGTCCTCAAAGTGTTAAAAAACTTGAAAATTTTCACTAGTTGGTATCTCAAATTATAAAACTACAGTGTTTCAATATCACAAATCGAAAGATCATTTTAAAAATTAAAGAAATTTCTCACAAAAATAAAGAAATTTCAAGTCTGAATACGTTTTTTATTACAGGAATAAAAATTGTGAAAGTTTTTCTTTTAAACACCTTTAAAGTCCACAATTTTAAAAGCAAATCCATTTTTTAAGACACAAGGTCACTTTTTCCTTTCCATGATAAAATCGCACACCGCCCCTGTCTAATTCACGCAGCCATTTCCAGACAGGATGATAGCACAGCCTTTGAATCTGACATCAACATCATTAACGACAAGGTTTTGCTTCGACATCTCATTTTTAAAAACAACATTCACTCATTTTTCTAATTATGAATGAAAATACTCATCTTCTTGTGCCTACGATTTCACATGTATATTTTTTATAGTAGACGTTAAATGCATTCAAAAGCAAATTGTTTATTATATCAGCATGTTGATAAGCATAACTTTAGTTTGTGAAAAAAATACTATTCTACTCAAGCATAGGCTTGCCCGGGTGTCCCGGTTGTAACATCGCATAACAACGGAATCCCGGTTTTCCATTCACTAATGTTATGTCAAAAAAGGAGTTTAGAAAAATAGGCTCGAAACGCCATTGTTTATTTCTTTTTTTAGTATAAAAACGCATCTTTCACCTTTAAAGTATTTTTGATATTTTTATTTTTGTAAGAAATTCTTGTTCTAAGCTTTTTACAATACAAACTTGGTTCCGGATTAATAATGTGAAAATCTGGCAGTCTTACACTAACCCATTCTTAAAAATTTTTAAAGCTTTGGCATTTATTATTACCCATAGACTCAACATTCATATTTCATTTGGATTTAATTTTTCGAGAAAAATATATTTTTCAAGACAAATTCGTTTGTTTTCTTTTTCAACAGAATTGTATATATTTTTAGAACACGATTATAATTTCTTGGTATATCGCTGTCACACTAATCCTAAGAGGCTTAACGAACTTTAGGTAACTTGATGTTCAAAATATTTCTAAAAAAATAACAATTTAGGCATTTTATGCAATTTAAAGCAAAGTAGAGAGGAATCTGTCTTCGCCTTTATTTTTGTCAGGATTAAATGAGTTCAAAAAGGGGTTCATTTGACTTCGTGTATTCACCCTTTTCTTCAATCCCTTATATTTTTACGTACTGAAACACTTCCCCATACGATACCACGTTTTGGATCAATTGCATAACTGCATCAAACAGATGAATACAGCTTAGAGAGAAATAAATTTTTGGATTCAATAATAATCTCCTCTTCTCCTCATGTGCGCCCTTGCAAACTGGACATATCCAGGTTTGTAACGTCAGATCAAATGCATTAGACTTTTAAATGAAATTAAAATGATCACATTGCTTAGAACTTGAAACTTGTGATTTACGACTTTTCTTTGCAGCGTCATAATAATTTTCATTTTCCTGGTCGTCTTCTTTATCTTACTTTATGTGCATAAAGCTAAAATCATCAGCATCAACTTTATAAATCATGCAAACCCATCATGATTGCGAAAGGAAAGCAATGCTAAAAGTATAAACTTGAACACATGACACTATCAGTATCAATTATTCAGGACTTTGAAGCACATGGCTTGAATACTGTGCAAGCAAACAAATAGTTAATGAAAATGATGAAGAAAAATTGTAAACTCGCAATCACCCATAAACACGCAAGTTGACTTTTGAATGGGGTTTCCTTGCACAGACAACTTGCACCAAAAAACTACTCCGCCATTCTGCATTACCAACGTGCGCCAATGTTATATCGCACCAGCCAACCCGCCTGATTTCTAATACCAACTCTAACTAACGCACTGACCAAAAAAATTGGGGCGAGTTGGTAAAAGTGATTTGATGCGAGTTGTGACCAGACCACTTTGAATGCCTAGACTCATGGAATCATTCATAAAATGACGAAACTTGCAATTCAGCAGACATATCCGTAACTGCAAACTAAATTAAGTGAAAAACAGAATGTCGAAAAGACGAAATATCGAAAATTCCTAGTTTTTAAGTGAACATTTGCCAAGTTAATTGTAAAAAAGGACATTTTTCAATCTTAAAATTTTATCCCGGTTTTTAATTAATTATTTAGTTGGTTGTTTTATAGGTAAATTAATTTATTATTTGTTTGGTTATCAGTAGGGCAGTAAAAGTCAACTTTTGAATTCTAATAACACTTATTCTAAAACACCTAAATTGTCTTATTTTATAACATTTGTGTAAAAAAAAAGCCGGAGTTATTAGATCAAGAAAAGTTTACTTTTTTTAATAGGTTAACTTTTTTAATATTCCATTTTTTGTAAAAATTTAACAAGTGAACAAACAAAGACAAAGTATTTAACAACTTTGGAATTACTTTTAATAGATAACAATTTTGATTCATCCATTCTGGCATATAAATAAAATAATTGAAAAACGTAATCTTCGAATCTTTCAATGAAAGATGCAATTGATTTATATAGAAATATCGAATTTGACGCTTCGAAAATGACCCTTACTAATTTTGCTTTTTCCTAAAACAATACTTGTTGGTAGTTGATTACGTTTATATCAACGATATGACAAGTCGAATTCTAAAGGACATAATACATCCGTCGTATTCTCTGAAGACTTTTAGCAAAATTGCAAAAAATTTAAATAAATTTCGCCCCCCCCCCCTCCCAATAAAAAATTTCTGGTTCCGCCACTGCTACCTAACCTAATCTATTTTGAAAAGATTTATGTCATGATATTGTACAAATTTAACATTTTTTAAACTAAAAACTGGAAAAGATTAACACACAAAAAAACGTTGTCTAGAAATACTGAAATTTGGATAAAAATTATGAACACTTCAAAGTTAAAGGTGGTCATAGCCTCTCTAATCCATTACCGTTATTTAAACCACAAGTAAATTAACTTTTACACAAGCTAGTATATTTACGTATAATAAATTTTAAACTAGTTATTTTTTAAACTAGTGGTACATTGGTATTTTTATTTCTTTTTAACCATTTGAGTTCTGAATAAAGTATGGTAAATTTTTTATAAGCTGCTTTATGTAGGCTAGACTATTTTTTCAGTTTAATCCCTCTTACTCAAGTTTGTTTCAGAACTTGGGAGCTGGTTAAAAATTAGGCATTTTTCACTTTGAAACAAATATTTTTTTGTATGATTTAGGATCCGGCTCTGAATTCTATTAAATTTTAGTTGATTAATTTGGCAGAGTGGGGAGTCACCCTGAATGTTCGGATGGGAGATCCACGCTCTAACCAACTCGAGCACACAACCATTTTTGAATAGGTTTGGTAAGTATTGTACTATTAAAACAAGTTATAGGGAGGCTAGTTAAAGTTTTTAACTACATCTCCAACTTAAGCTCTATCTAAAAAATTTATCGAATTTTGCTGGTTTCGGTTTTAAGCCGTAGTGGTGATTTTTAATTTTTGTGTTTAGAAATAATGCCTTCTAATAAACGTACTAATCTTAGTTTGAAACAAAAGTTATGTGTTTTACAAGAATCTGATTCCTTGAGTCAAAGAGCTTTAGCAAAAAAAAATGTTAATTTCTAAGAAAAGAAAAAAAGAATTAATTGAGAAAGGAGAAAATAATTTCAATCCTGAAAGCAAACGGTTCAAAAAATTAAAGAACGATGAAATTAATGATAAAACGTGGCAGTGATTCATTGCAGCAAGATCTAAAAACATTCCAATACGTGGAACACTTCTTCAGGCTTAAGCACTAGATTTTGCAAAAGATTTGGGTGTTTTTGACTTCAAAACATCTAGTGACTGGCTTGAAAAATTCAGAAAGCTACTCCAAATAAGTCCTTGATTCAGTTTCAAGAACAGTGTAAAGGAGTAAAAGTTTCTAAAGAAAGGATTACTTGCTTGCTTTGCTGCAATTGGTCCGGAACTGAAAAACGTAAACATTTGGTCATTGCCAAATCTAAAAAGCCAAGATGCCTTAAAAGTTTCAAAGACTTTAATAATTTGCCAGTTTATTGGAGAACAACCAAAAAAGCTTCGATGAATGCTTTAATTTTTGATGAATGGTTAATAAATTTAAACAGAGAAATGAAAGAAAAAACGCAACATCTTGCTTTTTCTCGACAATGCACCTAGTCATTGTTTGAAGGAACTGAGCAATGTAAAAGTAAAGTTTTTTCCAACAAATTGCACGTCTCATGTACAACCTCTGGATCAAGGAATAATTAAAAACTTGAAGGTTGGATACAGAAAACAATAACTGTAAAGGATGCCATATTTTGGATCAGTCAAGCTCGGGCTGAAGTAACACAAAAAACAATACAACAGTGTTTTAAAAAAGCTGAATTTTTTTATATACAAAATTTAATAGAAGAAGATAAGTCAAGTGATGTTGACCAGCAAGAGCATGAATATGAGGAACTTTTTGGAGAAGTTTCTAAAGCTTTCAATCTTGAAAATGCTTCTGAAAAAGAATATATAAACTGTGACAAAGATGATACTTTACTTCATGCATCGAATGGTGATAATTGGGAAGTTGAATTGATGAACGTCAATGAGACGTCGTCTGAAGAAGAAGATGAAACAACCAGTTTTATTACCCCAATACCTGGAAGTAAAAAAGTTCTGGATATTTTAGAAAAGTTGAAGGGCTTTACAAATGGGCATGAAAAAGCTTGCATTTTAGTATATGAACTAGAACAATGTGTTCAAGATATTATAATTAAAAAAAAGAATGCTAAACAACTAACTATTACTCACTTTTTCAGTAAATCTAACTAATAAAATTGTTACATTTATTTATAAATTTTAAAATTTTACATCAAATGAAAAAAAATTAAAATTTTAAATCAAGCGAAATGGGAAAAATTTATAACAAACAATGCTTTAAATAGAAAGTTTATAAGTACCGTTTTTTGATAGAGTGAGAAAGAAATTTAAAAACTTGAATGGTAACAATTTTTATCAGAGATAAACAAGAATCTCTTATTAGTGAACACCTCTGTATAATGAACATTTTTATCAAATTTTAATGTGTTCACTATATGGACGTTTTACACATTTGAAAATACAGAAAGGAATTTAAATGACGAGCTCTTTGTTTGCATAGCAATTAAAAAAAATTGTATGAAATGTTTTGCGGTATTACAAGATAATTTTATCATATAATCTGAAAGAAACTTTAAAACAAACAAGCACTAATAATAAACAAATCTATACTTTGAGTCAAAACGCCCGAAACCAAAATGCCAGAAATGTAAAACACCTGAAATGCCCGAAAACCTAAACACGCGAAAATCATACCCATAAAAAAACAAATAATTTAATATTTTAAACTTAAATTTTTTATTAAATTATTTTATTTTTCAATTTTTCATTAATTTTTCAATGAAGCTTCCAGTTTTTTTTTTTAACTATTTTTAGTTTTTTTATCAAGACATTAACACTACTTCATATTTAATTATTTTGTTTTTTAAATACATTGAGTTTTAGGGATCTTTTAAACCATGATGTTTTTGAATGAAGATTTCCAAAGTTCTAGGTTTTTGTTCCAATTCACTTGAAATTTCATATATAGATATTCCAGAAATTACATCTATTTGAACAAATTTTATTCTCTTTGAATATTTTAGTTTCATTCTAAAGGATTTCAAGCCTAAAAAATATTAGCTCATTTTCCTAGATTATTTTTGGTATGTGAGCAATTTTTAAGTACTCTGAACTGTCACAGTGTTTTGGAAAAATTTTACTTCTTCAAATGACCTTTTTTTAGTCGACATTGAATAGTTTACAACGTTATAGTATCACAAAGGAAAAATGTTTTTTCTAATTTGTTGAAAAAACTGCTGGAATTTTTGACTGAAACCGAAGTAAATAATATCAATTTTATAAATAATTTCTGCGTCACATACTTTTCTTTGCGTGTCACATTATATTTACTTATAAATATTGAATATAAGCGTATATATATTAATGTATTTATGTATTTAGAAGACTTTACATAAGTATACAAATTCGTACGGATGTTCTTTTTAGGCTAATCTCATTAAGATTGATAAAGGATTTTCTATGTTATAGAGCAAATTCCAGTTTTCTAGAACAAATTCAAATCTAAGAATTTCAAGCATAAAGTCTGGTATTTATGGGTTCAAGGTATCGTAGATTACGAAAATAATTTTAAAAAAATTCATCTATTGTCTTAAAAAAATTAAGAAACACTTCAAAAACTTTTGAACCAAATGGAATTTCAGAATAAGACCTTACATACGTATAGAAATTCATAGAGTGGCTCTTTGAAGCCTAATATCATTGAAATTGATTGAGGATTTCATAAGTTTCAGATCAAGTTCCAGTTTTTATAACCATCCAAGAACTTCCCAATTATAAGACTTAAGGACTTTATTCGTTGGACCTAAGAGTTCCAAACAACATAAATAAGCGATATTACATTGATAAATTGATCAGAACTTGTGTTGATAGTTTTCTAAAAACTAATTTTAAAATGTAAATCGAAAAATTGTAAGGGAATAGAATAGAATTGCTTTCCAAACTATTGTACAAAGTTTCAGCTAACTCTGAGATAATAAATATGATTCGAGTTGGAATCGAGAAATTCCAAAAAAGTTTCAGAGTTTCAGAATTAATATAAAATCTTAATGCAATCAAAAATTGGATTCTTAGATATCCAGAAGCAAATTGAGAATCTAATATTCAGAAGGCTTCCAAACTTTGAGGAAACCTTCCAGGCAGTTTAGAGAACTCTCCTATAAAATTCAGAAAAAAAAATTCAAAAAAAAGTTGGAAACTTCATTAAAAAATTAGAGGAAAATAGAAAAATGAAATAATTTAATAAAAATACTTGAATTTTTTGTTTTCAACCAAAATTTTTTGGGCGCAAAGAGAGAGGACAGGGGGTAGTTGCCCCCACCCCCTCCCCATGAGAAAAGCTTATGTTATAAACATAGTGTACCGATTTGAAATATATCCTTTATTTTTTTTCTAATAAAAAAATCAAAATTTTTAACTTAAATTTAAGAACACTATTTTAGATTTATAAAAATATTTATTTTCAGAGTTAATTAAAGGTCTTTTACTAATGGTAAAAAAGCCACCTCTTTCAAAAATTCATGACTGCGGCCTTGAAAGTATATGACTGCTGCTTCAAAAACTTGAGTCTTTAGAAAAAAGAACAAAAAAACAAACGCGTTATTTGATGAATTTGTATCGCCCCAGATGGTTTTCCTGGTTTAAAGGTGCTCTTTATTGTTGTGAAAACATTCGCGATGTAAAAGTATAATATTATCAAGGAAATTGAATTCTTGTAATAAAAGCTAAAGAAGACGCTCATTATCCAAATTTAGTTTGTGATCTCATGGCTGCTAAAAAAACGAGACGATTATGAAAATGGTATATATCAAGGGAAACACTATATACAGGCCCGTACGCTAGGCTATCAATGGGAGGTTCTCTTTTTTTTGGAAAACTCACTAAGTCTGGTTAGGACACCATGGATCAAGAATGTGCGGCCCTTGTACTTCAGCTTCTTCTTCTTTGACTACACCTTGTCCCCAAGTTATGGGTCGGTGGTTGAGATCCGCTCTCTCCATTTTTCCTGTCCTGCGCATCCTCTTCGGTCAGTCCAATCTGCTTTAGTTGCTCCATTAGTCCGTCCTTCCATCTTTTACGCTGCCTCCCTCTACTTCTTTTTCCACTCACTTTCTTCTCCATAGCCCTTATACATCAGAAAGGCGCATAAAAGGTGGTTATTATAATGACTTAAGTAGTGATTAGCTTTTTAACAAGGGTTAACAAATCGCAGTCGGATTTTTGTAAGTGCTAGGAATAGAAATTGGATTCCAGGTTCGCAAACCTGATTTATGGAATCATTATTTTTATTGAAATATTTGGGCGTATGCAACTTTATACCGAGTCGATGATGATCATGTTATATACCAGCGATTCTCAGGCTTTCAATGACTCTAGATTTTCGGGTTGTTTAATATCATCCCCAGATCTTTTCACGTCGATGTCGAATTATCATCATAATTCTTTATATTAGTAACAATATAAGAGAGGGGGCTAAAAATTTTCTAAGCATCAAAGTAAAACAGGTTTTATTAAAAAGTAAGCGTTAAATTATCTGTTGTCAACTACTAATAAAGTAAATCAGCAAACACATTGAAGTTGGCAAGAGACAGACGCACACAGATGTAAAATTTTCATGGAACATAATACAATTTTTTGCTTATATTATTAAACTTTTTGTTTTATATTTAATAATTTCTCAAAAGTTTTTTTAACCCTAGGTTCACATTTTCATCTAATACATGTATTATATTTATAAAAATTTTAAATAGATAAACCGTAACAACAAATAAAATTTAATTTTACCCATAAAATAACGCTTTTCAAGCCAGGGAGAGTAATGTTTTTAGTTTAAACATTAAAATAAATGTAATTGTAGAGAGCATAATATCATTTAAAAATAATAAAATTATAAAAAATTTTATATTTTAATTCCTTAAATTTATGGTAAAGATATCAACATTAACTTTTTCCATGAGTAAGATTGTCTATTTATCTCGATTCGATACAACAAGATCTTTGATGACTACAAATCAATGAAGTAGTTTAGTGAATATCAAATCACATTAAAAGTCTAGAATTATATTATATAATATAATATGATATGATAAATTTATTAATAAAAATTGGAAAAAAAAGATAAACATTGAATAGTGTATCGATCAAAGTAAGACGGATTTTCATCGGCATGACTCCAACAGAAGTTATAAAAAAAAGAGAAAAAAAAGGTCAAAGGAAGTAAAATGCTCATCGAGATGCACTCCAGCAGAATTTGGAAGAAGAGTAAAGGCAAAAACAAACATGTACAAGAATATCATTCATAAGATATACACACAAATATAAAAGAAGTATTTATGTAACATAACTCAAGATATACATAAGCATAAACACGTATTCTCATGTATACATAGATAAACATATAATACATACATATACAAAATAATAAACATATATGTATAAACATAATGAATACAAACATTAATATATAAAAGAATATAAAAAAAATATATATTATATATATATATATGTACATATAATTATATTAACAAAATATTGTCCATGAATAGAAATGACCAGAAAGAACAATATTTGTGACAGATTTTTTAAAACGATCATAGCAAGAAAAGTCAAGGTAGTCGCAAAAACAATTAATATGCTTAGTAGTCATTAGCATTAGAGACCTTAGTTGAGGGTGGCAATTTAATGACTAATAATGAAGGGAATTACTAGTTCTGGTAAAATACGAGTGATAGCTATTATTTAAGGCGAAAAAATAGAGAAGTCAGAAAAATGGAAAAGAACGTTGTAAAAGAAAATACAATGCATTATAGATTTGATCTGAAAAATATCCAGTTCAGTATCCGAAGGTGAACACATAAAATTATGATACCTACAAATCAATTTATTTAATTTGTTGAGTAAAACCTTATTTGAAGAACCCCAAATAATATTAGCATATTTTAGATGCGGATAAATATGTGAATAATAGAGGATCCTCCTAACTGAAGGAGGGAAGAAATTTTTATATTTGTAGAAAATGCCAGAAAAGCGGGACATCTTAGTTAGAACATTCTTGATATGCACAGAACAAGACCGATTTTCCACGAAAAATAAACCCAAGTATTTGAATTCACTAACCCGTTCGATGGATTTATCATTAATTCTAAGATTAAGATTGGCAAACGCCTTGCTCCTAGTAAAAATTAAATATTTGCATTTGTCAAAATTCAAATAAATGTGATTAAAATGAAACCACTGAAAATATTAGATAAACACAAGTTAACATTGTTAATATCAGATATAGAAGACAAGTTAAAGGTTAGAGCCACATCATCAGCATAGATAACTGGAGAGCAAAATTAGGCAAAATTTTCACAATATCATTTATAAATATAATAAATAAAAACGGCCCTAATATTCAACCCTGAGGTACACCAGATTTGATAAAATGTACATTAGAATTGATACTGTTATACGATACATAAAAATATCAGTCAGAGAGATAAGATTCAGGCCAATCGTTGATATGTGATCTAAAGCCCATGAGAAATAACTTATATAATAGATGAGAGTGAGATACAGTACCAAAAGCATTAGAAAAATCAAAGAAAGTACAAATAGATGAATGAGAAATATTAGAAGAAATATCAAGAAAAAATCTAAGAAGGGCTAATTCAGTAGACCTACCCTTGGTGAAAGAAAACTGTCGTTCACTAATCAAGAAATATTTTTCAGAAAAATTAATCATCTTGGTAAGTATGATTTTCTCAAATACTTTGGAAAAACTAGATATAATAGAAATAAGACGATAATCCTTTAAACAAGAGCCTTTTTTATTAGATTTAAGTATAGGGACTACTTTAGTATACTTCAAAATGTTAGGAAAAGTGCCAGAAAAAAGGAAGAGTTATAAAGAAATAGCAAAACATCTTCAATTATAGGTAAAGATAAGACTAAGATATGCATATCAATTTCATCAAAACCAAAGGCCGTTTTATTTTTAATGGAAGAAACCGCTACAGTTAAATCATCACGAGTGAATGAAGTAGAAAAAAAAGTTTTTTCATTCAGAGGAACAACTCTATCAATATATTTATAACTATCAGCGTCCACATTTGCTTAAAAACTAGAAAAAGCTTGAGCAAAATCAGAAGAAGTGAAAGCATAAGACTCAGCATACAATTTATTATTAAACAATTTATTTAAGGTTTTCCAAACTTTATTCTTTTGGCCAGATGTAAGTTTACAGCTGAAGTATGCCGTCTTAGACAAATGAATTTTGTTTTTATAAAATTTTAGAAAATTTTTATATTTAAGGTTGTTATCAAAAGTGTATTTATTCTTCAACTTTTTATATCATTTTTCTTTGATAGATTTTAGTCTACAAAGTTCAGTTGTGAGCCAAGGATGTTTACTACTTGAACAATTAGTATTCTTAACTAACGGAAAGGATTCATTGAAAATTTTCCTAAATTGATTTAAGAATAAATTAAATGATGTATCAGGATCAGAAATAGATAGAATATAACTGAAATCACAACTATTTAGACAATTAACAAAACGTAACCTATTAAAATGAGAAAAGACTCTTCTAAGTGCTAGCCTGGGAGATAAATTTTGTCCAGAAGAGAAAAAAATCAAATATTATAAGAGAATTCATATAATGATCTAATATATTGCAATTAATGTTAAAGGTTTTAAAATTGCAAGCTAAATTAATAAAAAATATAATCAATGAGGGAACAAGAAGGGCGTGTAGCCTTAGTAATAGTCGGATAAAAGCTAAATTGGAAGAGTAAAGAAATAAAGTCTAAAATAGAATTGCAAGACTGAATTAAAAATAAATTCAAATTGAAATCACCGCAGATTAACACATCATTTCTGATCTCCTTTCTACTTAAAATATAAGAAAGAAAAGATATGATGTCATAAGTATCAGAGGATGGTGGTATTCTCCAACTAATATGCTTGGTGATGTTCAAAGACAGTTTTTTTGATATAAAAGTTAGGGATTTTTATAATTTTTTTATTTACAGTTATATAATTAATATATTACAACTACGTTTTTAAGATTTTATAATGTGTTGTAGCATGTTGGTTGGTTGGTTGGAGATATCAAAGCACTTTCAGCCGTAAGGCTATATGCTCGCATTATGCTTAAGATGGTTAATCACAGTTTTTGTGAATTTGTTTTTAGAGTTTGGAGCCTTGGGGATCGAACCCCTGACCTTCAACTGTTAAGCTGAGAAGTACACCCTAACAACCATTGAGGCTCTGTTGTAGCATGTTAGAATTTTGAAAAAAATTCAGATCAATATTAAAATCACATATATAAATATCATTCTTGGTTATTTTTAAACGTTCATTGTATGAATTTATTTTATTGATACTAAAAATAAAACTTGTATAAAACATATTAAATGGATTTATGACACTTAATTTTCAAAAATTTCTACCTGGGGTGTTTTGGGCCTCATTGTTTGTTACGGTGTAGCTCTCAGCTTAAAAGTTGAAGGTCAGGGGTCCCAAGGCTCCCAACTCTTAAAATCAAATTCACAAAAATTGTGATTAATCATCTTAAGCATAATGCGAGCATAAAGGCTTACGGCTGAAAGTGCTTTGATAAATTTCCAACCCACCAAACAACTTAGGGTGTTTTGAATCTTAAAGAGTTACCCGCATACAAAGAATATATCTTTAGATCACAAATTGACATTTTTTTTATTCATTTTAAATATACAGCATGCTTAACAAATTTCCAAATATCATTTTTAATAACTAGAACATGTGGGTTGGTTTGTTGGAGATATCATGGCAATTTCAGCCTTAAGGCTATATGCTCATTATGCTTGAGATGGTCAATCACAGTTTTGTAATTTTGTTTTTAAGAGTCGGAAGATTTGGAGATCCGATGTGAGGTACAGACTAACCCTAATGAGGCTCGAAACTAGAAGTTGTAAAAATATTTTTATTCTTTACACTATTTTTAAATAAGTTTAAGTAAATATTTGTTTATAATAATGATTATTACTTTTATTAATACATAATTTTATTCAAATTATTTTATTTTTTGTCTTTAGAAGTTTAATTTTTTATTTTTTGCTCAAGATCAATCTTAAAAATTTCAAATTTTTCATGCCATATCCCTAACAAGCAATAGGCTTAGGCGAAGTAATTAAAAAGTCTTAAAGACCAAGATATATCCATTTAATCCCTATCTGCTCCTACAAATTCTCCGTGACAACAAGTTAAAGACACTCAAAATAGCCTATAACTTTATACCCAAACTCACCCTAAATGGACTAAATATATATTCCCAATAATTTTTAAAAAACTTAAAATTTTTTTGATTATTTAAGCATTTATATAAATTTTAGAAACTCAAATATATAAATCCAATATATGAATATCTAAGCACTTTCCACCCTAAATATTAAAAATTACTAATATGTGTCGCCTGGAAAGATAATGGGAGATATAATAATATATAACAATACTCAATTGCCAGCTCTCGTTCATAATTAAATATCTGCCTTTCTTTTATTTTAAGCATTTATCTAATATTATTTTTAATTTCAACTTCTAATTTGCAAATGAAGAACATATTTGTGTGTATTTGGCTGCATATGGGTAAAAATCCTACCGTTATTAAGTTATTTTAACCACTCAGTAAATACTAAGAGTTGGTGATGCGCATATGAATTGCGTTGGTGTTTGATAGAGTTAAGTGCTAAAAATTTGTTGTGACATATATGAGTTGTGTATGGGGTGGCTTTCGATGGGTGGACTAGTGAGTATGGGTATAATTGTGTAAGAACTTGGTAGTGAGTAAGTTGTGGCATATATGTTCAAGAAGGGAATTGAAAAAGGTGATTGGAAGGGAGGCGTCATTTTAGTAAAGATTCGTGAAATTATGTGGTGCTGTTGTAGAGTGAAAGATAGTTAGATATTTATTAATCATGTTTTTTAGGGTTTAGGGGTAAGTGTATGTGAGAAGTTAAAGTTTTGATTTGGAAGTAGTGTGAAATGCGTTTGTGATTATGAGTAAACATATGCGATGTATTTTGTTGAGATTAGTTAGTGAGTTCTGAAATTTGATTGAAACTTTCCCAAACAAGTGAATCATATTGTATGACTAAATGTATGATAGATTTGTAGATGTACTTTGAAACATCTCTAAGGACTAAAGAATGGGTAAATAGTTGTGGTAAAACTTGGTAGTGAGTAAGTTGTTGCATATATTGTTCGAGTGAATTGAAAAACGTGAATGAAGGGGAGGTGTGGGTTGAGTAATAATTCGTGAAGATATGTGGCGCTGGTGTAGAGTTAAAGGTGTATATGTATTTTTTTAAAGGTATATTTCTTTACATGTGTACGGGTAGATTATGTGTAAGAAGCTCACGTTTTGATATAGAAGTAGTATAAAATGCCTTTGTAATTGTAAGTAAACATAGACCATGTGTTTTTTTTGAGATAAGTTAGTGAGTTCTTAAATTTGAGTGAACTTCCCCATTAGAGTGGACATATTGTATGACTGGAAGTATGATAGATTTGTAGATGTATTTTTAGATTTTTGGATGAAGACCCCACTTATAAGAGAAGGCTTTTCTGAGAGAGAATATGGTAGGTGGTAGTTTGGTCTAAATATTTTTATGGTGAAGTGTAAATTTTAGATTCCATTGGAATGTGACGCCTAGATATTTTATGTGTTTTTCTGGAGTAAGTAATGTTGATATGTATAGTTTCAATTGTAGTGGAGATATTCTTTTTTGTGTGAAATGAAGTTTTAGTTTATCTAAGTTGAAGGAGACCTTAAAGTTAATGGCCTTTGTTTGTATTTGTGTGATTATATTCGCATTGTGATTGATCGTGTTCAGTGGTTGCGATTTTGGAAGGTGAATATTATATCATCAGATTAGCATGAGCAAAGTCGGAGTAGAGTTGATGAAATTAAGAATGGGGTAGATGAGGATTAACCTTAAGATGTCTGATAGGCTCCCCTTTGTGGAATAGAGAGAGTTAGTTTCTCAATTTATGTATCGTTGTTTTGTAGCAGGTTGAGAATGTGCTTTTGAAAATACTTGTTTTTGAAATTTGATTATGTATGTAACGTAATTGCTTTCGATGAGATTATTGATGATTGAAGGATATCATGAGGAATTGAAGACGTTTTCAATGTTTAGAAATGTAGTTGTCAAGATGTTTTGTTATTGAGTGTTTGTTCAAGATAAAGTGTTAAACGAGATAGGGCTAATTCGATGTGTTTATTCGGTAAGTATTCAAATCGATTCTGATTTTTAAGTTTATTTTTGAGAATGTTTGGCTTATGCGTTTTCGTAAGATTTTTTCATTTATTTTCCTATGGTTTAAAATAGGGAAATTGTTCTCCAATTTTTGATTAAATTGTGTTTGCGATTTGATTTTTAGTAGCTTAGTTTGAAGCAGGCGTTAAAAATATTGAGGAGATAAGGATGTAATATATGGTATTCTTTCTTTACATGTTTAAATGGAGGTGAATTCAAATTTGCTAGAAAATTTTATTTTCATGGAATGTATTTTATGTTAAACTATTTGATTGTATTTTCTGAGTGTGAGTTAATGGTGTCAGCAGAAAAAAGAAGAAATATTGTCATTTTCATCAGTGTCAGCAGGAATTAGAGTGCTGGCTGTAGGATGGTTGATGTATATTGAAGATTTGAGGATGATGTAGTATGATGGTGTATAAATTTATTGATGTTGACCATAGGTTTGTTGGCGTTTGGTTGCATAAATTTTTCATGCTTGTTTTTTTTTAAGCTTTTTTGATTTCTCATTTGTATTGAGTTTTTAGGAAAAAGTTATGTTGAATCTTACTGTGAGAATTTATTTCCTTAGATTTTTTTGAGATTTACCTAATTGTTTCTAGGTCTTTTAGGAAGTTGGTTTGTAGGAGTTGCGGCATGAAAGCTTCCTATGATGAATTTGTTAATTTAAAGAGCAGATAGTTGGAGATTACTTTTGGATCTGTGGTAAACCTGGTGCTGTCTAGTTTAGATTTAATATTATGAAAGAATCCTAACCAAAATATTTGTTTGCCATAATTAGAGAAAGGATTTTTGAGAGTTTAGTGGTGAGATTGATTTGAAATATTATCGGAGGACATTGGTATGTCTGAGATGCGACAGTTGTGAGTTATGCTTGTCGTTTGGTTGCAAACAATGGTTAAATCGTGGTTAATATTTAACATGCATGTTTTAATTTTTTCAAAAATGGCACATTTGATATATCAAGTATTATTACATTTCCACTTTCAAAAATTTCCAATATTTAATTGCAAAATCTGAGTCAAGAAATGAATTTAATGTAAATTATTAAAGAATATTTTTGGATACATACAGTTTTCTTACATAAACCGCAAATTTCATTGACACTATCAAGTATTTTCAAATTTTAAATCCAAAATCTGGGTCCCAAAATGAAACCATCATGGTCCATTTGGTTTAAAAACATATATTTCATGTTAAATTTTAATGAATATTTTCGGAGACCATTTTTAAAAGTAAACCACAAATTTGATTGATACTTGTATGTATTTTCAAACCCTAAATGCAAAAACGGAGTGCAGAAATGAAAACAGCATGGCTGATTTAGTAAAAAACATGCATTTTATGTAAAATTAAGATGAAATTTTATTAGATATATTTATCATCAATCAAAATTTCGATTCACATTCGCTAAAAAGTAGACATGTTTATTGAAAAAATAAATACAGTTGACTACCTCTAATCCCGATATCACTAATTTGTATCTTCGTTAAACCGGAACTTTGATTATTTCAGAAATCTTTAATTTTGTCAAATTAATGAATGATTGATTCAATTAACAACTGAGCTTCTTGAGGTTTAGAAATAAAAGTCCCATAAATGAAGAAGAACAAATGAGTCTTTATATCTTGAAAGAAAAACAAATTAGAGAAAGCCCAAAGTAAAACAATAAGTTTAAAAAAAATGTTCAAAAATTGTCTACACCCAGTAGAATCAGTACATCTGAAAATTAACTTACAAATTCTAATGTGTAATAATTTTTTGCTGTACTTTTTGTATTGAAGTTGAATTACATCACATATTCTTTCCTTCTGTGTTAGAAAGGGTATACGGATATAACAGCAAATATTAGATCCAGGCTAAAGAACTATGTTTGTGAATGTCTGAAGAAATAAATTGTCGTCATTATTCCTCAGAATATTTGAAGTTTAATTTTATTCAATGTCCTATAGTAATGATAAAATACCTTCATGTTTAATTTGTGGTAAACTATTTTCCAATGAAGGGATGAAGCCCTCCCGATTAAATAACAATTTGATAAAAATCGTCCTTTCAAAGTTAACAAAGATTAACTGTATTTCAAAAACTTTAAGAAAAACATAAAAAATAATGTATTTCTAAAAGTTCAGATAATCCTGAAAAGAATCTTCTAACATCATACTAAATTTTTCTACTACTGCCAAATCAGGTAAAGCACATAATATTGGAGAAAATTTGGTACTACCTTGTATCAAAGATTTTGTTGGTACAATGATAGATTCAGGTAATAATAATTTACTTTCATTTGTTACGTTGTGTAAAAACAAAGTATTGGCAAGAATTAATGAAATGTCAAAAAACGTAGAAACTACGTTATGTGACCAGTTAAGATTCAAACAATTTGTTTTGCAAATAGATGAATCTAAAATGATCAACAATCAATCGCTTTTGCTTGCTTATGTTATATACATAGATGACAATTCAAAATTTACAAAGGAATTTTTATTTGCGAAGTCTCACGGTTAGTGATACAAACGGTTCAACAATCAATGTTGTAGAAAACTTTTTCCTTGAAATAAAAATTTCATTGAAAAATATTTTAGCGTGTGCAACAGACGGCGCACAGTCACTGGTTGGCTGCTACAAAAGTTTTTAACCCATTTAAAAAGAATTTGTCCAAAAATTTTAACCGTTCATTGTGTCATTCATAGACAACATTTCTTCGGAAAACGATGTTTTTCAAATCTTTACAGCCTTTTTCAAAATAATTGTAGATAAATTGAAAACCAATTTAGCTCTCTTTTGATGCACACAGAAGTGAGATGGCTCTTGAAAGGAAACTGTCTCCAAAGATTTTAGAACTTTATAAGAGCATTTTAGAATTTTTCGAAGATGAGGATAAGGAAACATATGCCAAGATATGTTCAATTAAAAACAATATTGCTTATCTGTCTGATATTTTTGGAAATTTCAATGATGTTAATCCCAAACTTCAAGGAAGATCTTCAAAAATAATAAAAGCTATGGGAGTTGTTGGTGGGTTGATAAACAATTTAGAGATATTCGCTTTAAGTTTACGCCGCCATGACTTTTATCAGTTTCCCAATTTTAAATTTATTTTTAAAGAAGGCATAAAAATTGATGATGATGTTATAAAAGTGATCAGGTAAATTCATTAAAATTCGATATGGAGCAACGCTTCAAAGACTTGATTGATGTTCAAGTTCCTAAGTGGTTTTTTGATCCTTTCAAGTTTGATGTCCAGGAAATGAATTATAAAATTCAAGAAAAAATGGTTGACTTACAAAATGACATTAAATCAAAAGCTTCATTCACTTTATCAGGATATGAAAAATTATGGGTAGAAAGGCGATTTTTATATCAAAATTTTTGAAGGAAATTAAAATCTTATTTTTCTCATTTCCTTCGACATACCTGGTAGAAACTGGTTTCAGTGCTGCGCTATATCTAAAAACAAAAAAGAAATAAATTAATAATAGATGAGACAGGAAACTTAAGACTTAAACCTACAAAAATATGTCCTAATTTGAATGAAATAATAAAAAATCATCAGCCAGAAGGAAGCCATTGAATTTTTAGAGATTTTTCATGGTTCATATTTTTTTGAATTTAATTTTTTATGAAAAATATTTAATTATTTTTTTTGTTTATTTTCCTATAAAAAAAGTATTTTATTATTTCACTTTTTAAATCCTTACACAAGAGTGGGCGGTGAAAAATATTTTCAGTCAAAGGGACATTGGGAAGAAAAAGTTTGGGAATTACTGCTCTAAAAATGGTGATTGTTCGAACTTTCCTTTTAGAAAAAATTTAATTGAATGACAGATGCTACAGGATTCCTGGACTTTTTCGATAGCTTGATCACTGTTTCAAGCATAAAAAACGATTGAAAATTAATTTTAGTTGTGATATAGCAGGGTGATTAAATTGGAGATGTGAAGCTTGAAGGACACCTGGAAGAAAGAGTTTTGGCACCACAAAAAGTTGTTTTGTTGTAGAAAAAACAACTCTAATAAAAATACTCTTAACAATGAGTATACCCCTGTTGTCAATTTTAACAACTCCGAATAAGCGTTTTATATCTTTATAGATTTTCTTTTTTTACATGGTTTCGTTCCATTCCTTAAATGAGCATATAGCCTTCTTAGAATAGGACAATTTTTCTGTGGTGCGCTCCATGTTACTTTCTTCATGAAAGGCATTTTTGATTTACCTTTAAGGACATTCAACTCTTATTATATTTACAACAGATATTATAGACTCTATGACAAATCCACAGATTTGACAGTTTCTTTCTTGACATGGTTATCGGGAAGAAAAATCAGTCGACAGATTGTCGGAACTTTTAATATCCCATAGTTCAATGTTGATCCCACTTAGTGAAGTTAAAACCGATGAAACTCATGCTGAAGTCTAGAAATGACATTATTGTAGGCGTTGATATGTTTAGAACATTTGTTGGTAAATTTGACACTTTTTGGGTAAAATGCTTAACTGCTGTTGCGATAGCTATAGCTTCTAGTTCGCACGATGAATCAATTTAATTGATGATTTTTAATTTGAAAATTTCCCCAAGTCTTTGTTTACTATTTCTTTGTTTACGTAGCGTGGCTCCTAAGCCTTTTTTTTATTAGAAAGCATCCACTGTAATTGTAAGATTATCTGTGGATCAGGGAATTGTTAAAACTTCTGATGATTTTAACAAATTTTGGGCACACTAAATTATTATAAATTAATTATTATAAGTTGTTGTACCTCTAAATCTCTCATCCAATTAATTTTTTGCTTTCCTTTCAATACATTTATCGAAAGGAGAAAGTATTGAAGAATATCTTGGTACACATCGTGAAATTGCTCTATGAGCTCCGGGAAAAGAACGCATAGAAGAGCATGTAGAAATTTTATCCTAAATTGAAAACTTTATCTTTAAGATAAGATAAGATAAGACTTTATTCATGTTTGAAAAATGAAGTGAACTAAATTTCGTTTATGTGTTCTTAATTGTTACTTTAATTTAGCTCCTCAAAACAAAGATGTTTACAAAAAATTTATAAAAGTAATACAATAGATGATTTTAACTTTCATTTCAAGAAATTATTTAAACAACTAAGGCAGTGGTTCTTAACCTAGCGGTCACGACCCCCACGTTGGTTGTTTAAAGTTTCTCTGGTGGTCATGGAAATCTTTTGAGATATTAAAGGATTGTATAATATGGATCGTTTCGGAGCAATTTTTATCTATAAATCAGTGACTACTCTATAAGCGCATGAAAATTTGATTTGCTAGCTAACAGGCATCTGCAAAAATTCCATAGGCTTTCTTTTTGATTTATTGATTATCACTGAAAACTGAATGATGAACAAAAAAGTTGATGTGATATTCCTTCAGCCACATAAGCTTATAGATCATTCTCTTCAATCATCATTTGAATTCTATTTCACACTTCATTTGTTAAAAATATTTTGAACTCGTAGGAGTTGACATATATCATCTTTTTGTGAATTTTTATAGTTTTATTTTGCTTTTCTTCTTTCCAGTTTTAAATTTCTGCTAAAAAACGTACATACAATGAGGTTTTTCTCAAAATTGGCTTCACAAGTATTATTTAGAACTTTCTGGTTATGCCACAATTTGTCATTTTGGTAAAGTTTTGAGTCATGAGAACATGAAACCAAACAAGTTTTCTTACATTTCTTTACAGTCAACTCATAGACTAAAGTTTGAGTTATTTTAAACAGAAAGAAGCTTGTTTAAAAGCTAATCGCATCGACTCCACTGGTAATTTTGCTCGCCAAAACAAGGCTTTGCTAGGCGTCATTCAAAATTTGCTTAAAAATGGCTAAGACTGAAAAATCTTACTATTTGGGAAGAATTGATTAAGCCTTGTATTTTGAAAGCTACTTCAGCAATTCTTGGAGAATAGCGAGCAAAAGTGTTAAAAACAATTTCTCTATCCAATGACACAGTTAAAAGTTGTATTTTAGACATAAATGAAGATTACAACTAGATGAGTCTACACATGTTTCATCTTGCTTTCAAATTCTGGTTTATGTTCGCTACCTTGATAAAGAAGATTTAAGTTGGGAAAAACTTGTTGTCTCCGTCTATGATTGGATGCAAATCTGGGTTTAAAGCCTTTGTGAAGAATGTTGTTCCGCATGTCATATTTACTCACTACATCATTCATCGTTATCCTTTATCAATTAAAACAATTCCATCTGAACCTCCAAAAGTTCTTACAACCGTTGTTAAGATTCTGAATCATGTAAGAAAAACCACTACTACTACTACAAGAGTTGTCAAAGTTCTTTGTGAAGAAAAGGGTTCTGATTTTTCTATTCTTCTTTTTTACACACCGAAGTAATTGAATATGCAACAAAGAATAATCTAAAATTATAAATAATGTTTTTATTATATTGAACTATGAATTAGAACGCTAAGATTTGAATCCAATTTTATCGTGAATTTCGTGATTCTAGACATTACTACTCCCATACAGGGGTTCGATCCCCAAGGCTCCCAATGCTAAAAAAACAAATTCACAAAAACTGTGATTAATCATCTTAAATTTGTAAAAGCCTCATGCCAGCTTTCGAAATCCTTGCATTTTACAAGCTGTGTCAAATAAAACAACAACAACAACAACTCCCATACAAGAAATATTTTCACCGATTCAAAATTTATTGTTTTTATTATTTTTTTATACTGCCTATTTCATTCCAATATAAGTTGCGGTTTTTTTTAACTCAAACGCTGTATTTAATTTCCAATAGTAAAGTTGTTAATTATTTTTAAATTAGTATTAGTTTATCTAATAATTCATTAATATAATTTTTTATATGATGAAATTTATAGCTTTGTCTCTATTAGAGTGCTAAGATAATTGCATCCTCTTCAGAGCCCGCGTACGTGTATATTGATACTCATTCAATTTTTTTTGAAAAATTTCAAGTTTTAAATTTAAAAACTTTTTGTATTTTTAAGATAAATAACCTTGACACTAAGAATAAGTCTAAACCTAACTTTAATCCTGTTTTAAACATAATTCTGTTCCTTTTAGTTTCAGACTTCACCATCATTAAGATAACTGTTTGTATACTGAGAATTTGGTCCGATAAGTTGTCAATGAGATGTTTGTTCTGGTCAAAAATTTATCACTGTTTAAATAATCTAAATTAAATAGTAATCAAAGTTAGTGACGAAATTGGTCAGTTCTTACTAAAGCTAATTAAAATGCCGTATTTGATAGTCCCTCCTTATCTATAATTTTTCCCTAGCCCGGTAGTCTATTGTATTTTTCATCTTTCTAATTATATTCTTTTATTTCGAAATAATCATGACACTTGGAGCACAAAGCTTCACATTTTTAGAACCTGTTTTTGTCTTGATCAGTGATGTCCAATCAGCGGCCCACTTGATTCTTTCATTCAGCCCACCTATCATTCAAGCTTCATATTTTAAAGATCAAATGATGTGATGTTATTGCCATGATAATTGATATAATAATTTTTTACGTTTGAAAGTAAGAGCGAATGGGGGCAACCACCCCTAATTTCATTCCAAGGGGTTAAAAATGCTATTTTGCCCTATCCTCCTATAATTTAAGGCAGACACAGTTGTAGCACTTGAATGCTTCTTTTACTATCCTAGCATTATCACTTCAAAGTCTTTTCACGAACTACTTTTTATATAACATATATAAAAAATGAAAGCTTTCAACATTTTTGAGTTAAAACCTTTATCTCCATAGTAAATTTAAACCATGTCGGTTCATGTTTGAAACATAGCTTGCTCTGCATTATTTTCTTCTATGAAAAACATCAAAAATAATCCAAGATAACATTCTCAGAATACAAAACAGTAACATAGAAACAGATATTCAAATTTTTTTAAAATAAAAGTCAGAATCACTTATTAATTTTGTCTGAATAAAGTTTTGTATTTTAATTTTCTTATAAATTTTTGCGGCCCAGTAATGGTAATTCAAATTTAAAATTGCCCCATCAGAAAAAAAAGGTTGAACATCTGACTATAAATTTAAATTTGAAAAGATTTTAAAGAAATTTGAGTCGGAGTCGGTATCTTATAAAATTTACGTTTATAAAATATTTAAAATGGCAAATGAACAAAACAATTTAAAGGGAGTCTTTTGAGTCATTCAACTTCAAAGGACAGGTAGCGGGCAGAATACGTAATGAGTTTTTTTAATGCATTTAAGCATTTTGCTTACAACATAGAAACAAAGTCAACTTTGTGAAAGAGGGTCTTGGCTGCAAATAATATTTTAATTAGATAGGTTTTGGCTATTGTTTCGAGAGGTGGCAGAGGTAGAGCATATTTTATGTGGTATGTCATTTGATGGCATATTTGATTTTGGAATATCATTTTCTTTTTATTTTAAATGGCTGAATTACATCTGCAAGTGCTGCTAAGCATGAGCGTACGTTATGCGCATTATTTTTTATTACTTTCAAAAGGCATTCGAAAAGAGTTTGAGGGCAATTTGGTAGAATATTGTTTGAATTATCTTCATCATCATCATCATCATCATCATCATCATCATCATCATCATCATCATCATCATCATCATCATCATCATCATCATCATCATCATCATCATCATCATCATCATCATCATCATCATCATCATCATCATCATCATCATCATCATCATCATCATCATCATCATCATCATCAACATCATCATCATCATCATCATCATCATCATCATCATCATCATCATCATCATCATCATCATCATCACCATCATCATCATCATCATCATCATCATCATCATCATTATCATCATCATCATCATCAATTTTGAAATCTTGAAATTATGCGAGCAAATGGATATGTATTTTTCCAAATTTTATTTGACAAATTTATAATAGTGAAGCGTAGTTTATGTCGAATCTCAATGTTATATACTTTGAAGTGTTGAATAACTTTTTTAAATATTTAATTAGATCGTAAAAAAATTTCTGCTACAATTATTAGTCTAAGAAATGCAGAATCTGATTTTATGTGAGAAAAATAGTGGCATTCGAAGTGTGCATTATAAGCAGCATGGAACGTAGAGTTAGAATTTTGAGCCTGTATTCACGAAAGTTAACAATTATGACATTGAAAATACATTGGGGTAAATTGTCAAATGAATGCTTCGCATTTAAATCCTTCCTTTTAGAATATGCTTGTCATATTTTTTCTAGTTTTTATATAAGCCCTTGCTAATTTCAATATTTGCGTTTGATTTTATAATGGTAATGGCTTAAGTCCTTCAATTTTTTTCATCAGACCCTCACCACTTTAACGCGCGCTCTCTCTTTCTCTCTGAGCAAAAATGTGAGAAATTTTATGCTAATTTTTCTCCTCAGCTCCTTTCAACTTTGAGATGATAAAACTATTTTATAATTTTAAATTTATTAAAAATTCGCAAGGATTCATTAAAAATTAATTTAATTCCATGATTGGACAAATCATTTGTCGAATTGGTTGTGTTAATTAAAAGCGTGATCTTTTAACTGCTTTAGATGTCTTTTAAACTCGGTATTATTTTGGGAACTGGTTTTGAGCATTGCCACTTCATTCCAGATGCTAAAGCTGTGAAAGTCACGACACCCTTTGGAGATGTAACTTTTCGCATTTTCTTACTTTATTTTCTGATTTCTTCTTTTAGACTTTTTTTAGGCTTTCTTTTCAATGAATTTTTATATACTTAAATCAGACTATTTTTATTTTATTGGATACTTGTCTCCCATCGTGGCTGAAAGAGTTAACCCTATTTATTTAGGAGAGTAACACTCATTTTGTTCTCTTCGGAAAGCGGCGACGCTACGAAAATTTACGAAGGTTATGGCTCGGTTAAATCCATTCCCAATATCTCTTCAACAGTTGTGTCATAACTCAATGGCTGCCAATCTTTGCAATCTCACGGAGCAATAAATCATAAATATGCATGCCATTATTTTTAACTCAGAAATAGATAAACTCTTTGTTTTAGATCGGTGTTTCCCAAAGTGGGCCGTTGCGCCCCCTATCGTCTTCTCGCTATTTCGAATTGACTAAAAATCGTATAAGTACCGTTTCCTTTAAATAATGGCTTCTAAGGGGGTGTTTCTTTGAAAATTTCTTCTAAGGGGTTATTGAGTAGGAAAAATTTGGGAAACACTAGATATATATTGAAGGTCATATTTAAAACTTAGAACAAATTGGGCAAATACAAAATGGTATAAAATTTTAGTTTATAACAAAATGCTAATTGATTTTTTGTGCGTACCAATGAATTTCTTCAAGAACCATTCGTTGCCGACCCATGCCCTGATGGATTCTTTCCTCCCCCAGTAGCGGTGCGTTACGGTGTATACCTGTGTTTCCTAACATTTTTACTTCAGAACTCACAAAACTTTGCCGCGCATCTCGAATTTTGATATGAAATATAAGCAGAATCTGAAAATAGGAAGATTAGGGCTGTCATTTAACCCGTTATCGACCCGAATAATCAGACGATGATATCTAAAAGCAGAAGAGTTGTATTAAAAAGCATTAATAAACGCAGACGATTTTATTTTTGTAAAGTCGACTGTGGTCGATAACCGGTTAAAAATATTTTACATCAAAATTTATATATCTTTCTTTACTCACTCTTAGATCTAAGATATTATTTTTAATTTTGAGATATTTCTAGTTTTGATCGTACTTACTTCAGATTTTTTTATAATTGAGGTAGCTATAAGTAATAAAATGATGTTATTGAGTTTTTAGTGCTGTAAACTTTGGAAAATCAAAACTTAGAAACAAAGTAAAATACAATTTTATCGTGAATTCTGGCTTAGTTGGGTTGAAAAATGCTGTATTTTATATAACTTCCCTATAGAAGTGCTTAAGAATACTGAAATTACTCCTGTCTATGAATATGAAGAAAGTTTGTCAAGCATTTATAGCGCAAAATGGCGAAGATGTTGAAGTGTATGATCGCTTTGCTGTTGCACTGTTCATTTTTTTTAAATTTTTGTCTGAAATAAGGATGTATTTTTACATTTAATTTCTTTTGGATGTCAAACTTATAAGTGAGTTGGCAATACCGAAGAAGACTGAAACAAACTTATATTTTTTTTTACCTTTTTTTGTTTGATTGTGAATCTTACATAGGCTGATTTTGTGAATTTTGGGCCTTATATGTGCTAAAAACACTCTCAACTATCTCTTCATCAATGCGTTAAAAATTTGGTATATACTTAGCGTCTGTTAAATACACAGATTTTGCCTACATATGAATACTTTACGAACTAACCTTCCTTTCTTTATAGCTCAGCGATTTAGAAACGAGGCTAATGGGAACAGTGAACGAATCGAGTTGAAAAAGCATAACAATATCATTATTTCAAAAAATGAATTTTACCTTGATCAAAATATTTCAGATTGAACAATTCTATATGCGTGCATACTGCATATATATCATGCCCATGGGCGTGACTTACAAAAATGAATGATGACTTACATGGGCGTGACTATCTAAATTGACATCTGCCCTGACAAATCTGATAGTAGAAGTCTGGCGAGAAAGAGATCATGGGGAAGTCGTAATGGCAGCTTCAGGATTGTAAATCTTCTAGGGCAAGTATCTGTTAGACAATCTTTCCAGCAAATACTATTATAACACTAATGTGTTGATGAAATGGCGTTGAATCATTGAATGAAAGAGTCCTTATTCAAAGGTTTGTGTAAGATAAATTTTCGAAAAGAAATCTTCGAGTGGCGAGTTGTTAGGTTTGAAATAAAATGAAAAAAGAAAAGAATGAGATTTAATCTTAATCCTTTGCAGATTGCCTTTTTTCCTATTAGAGATGTCAACTGTCAGACCGTCTTTTAAACTGCCGTTCTCCTAGTCCCCAGCCAACTTTCTTTTTTTCAAACAATTTCCAGCAATTTTGATAAATTAAATTATGAATTTCTTATACTGCTTCATCCTTCAAAATGTCAATTTATTTTTAATATTAGCATTCAAGTTATTTAGAATAAATTTAGTCGTATATTTTTCTCAGGGGTGCACACAGTTGACAGTTGATTTTTTAATCTTTCTAACTAAACAATTTTCGCTCAATATGTTCCCTTTTTATATGAGTTGTATTAAAAATAAATCGTAAAATGTTGTTCAACGATGAACTTATTGCCATGATGAAGGCGTTAGTGCTGTGATAGTGAAGGAGAAAATGAGAATAAGTGAGTAAGAGTTAAAATTACTAGGGGCGCTCCAGCCTATAAATTCAGAGGATATTAACTCCACACGCCCATGGCCCAAGAAAAATGAGTTTTTTGCCATTAATGCAAAATTCTATTGGGATAAAGCAAAACTGTCCAGACTTCTGTATTTAGATGTTATAGGAATAACTTGACATTTCGCGCCATTTATTCACTGTTGGATGCGTAAAAAAGTTAAAAATGAGATCCCCTGCAAAAACTACTTCTATTGATTTAGAATTTTTTCACTAAAATCAATAATTTGTTTAAAATCTATTAAATCTATCATTTGAGTACCTAATTGTGCATGTCATTAGCAGCATTAGCAGATAATGCACAGGAATCCCGCTGATTAAATATCGTGAATGGGGTAGGTTGAAGGAAAGTGTAATCGACTGTGCATATGTCGGCCCAATGGCGTATTCATGGGAGGGGAGGGGGGGGGGGGATTGGGCCATATCGCCCTTCTTAAAATGAAGTGCCGATCTGATACGCATCACCTTTTAAAAGTCAACCTTCATTAATGATAAGCACATAGTTTTGGTGATTATTTCTAAAAGCCTCCTCGCGCCTTTAAATAAGCGCCTGCCTATAAAATCGCTTGAAAATCATGTCACGCTAATATATCATATGTGTTATATGCGTCAGATTCTAAACCCATTCAAATTTAGATCCTGAGCTTCAAAAAGACTTTTGCATATTCAACTCCATTTTATTAGCGGAATCGCTTTAAATCATTTTCTGTGTCCATTATATATAATTATATATATTGTTTTCCTTTATACCTGACTGACGCTTCTCACTCAGTGTGTTGAAAATTGATAAGCAAGAAGACTAGGATTTATTCCTATTGTTTATTTATTTGATCATTGTGTTTGAAATTTTTACACGTACTCTCTCACTTTATAATAAATACACGCATCTTTTAAGCCTTCAAGCGATTTGTACATTGGCCAGATTTTTGGTGTGGACTGTGTCGCCATTTCAAGGTTTTTTACTTTTTTAAATTCCTTTTCATTCCATGATCGATCAGATGATGACACACCATTTAACATTTTCATCTTTTTCCTTGAGAATAGCGCATAATATTTCATGAATATTCTCTTTCTTTGAATCTCTTTTCACATAATGATTAATGTTTATATTACATGACGCCAACATGACAACCTCAAGTGGGTTGCGAAAAAGTTTGAAACTTAAATTTTCGCCTCTTCGCTTCTACTTTTCATACCTGAATGAATCCTTTTCCTGATCACAAGTTGGAGGAGTGATCGTTTATTGCGTTCTTTCATGCGGAACATGATCATGATGCGTTGCATTTAGACATGGGAGCAAGCACAACATTTCGCCAAGCTTCATAAACTACCGCGCCAACATCTACGCTCTGAAGAAGCAAAATTGCACCGACATCCTCGTCACTACTGCGTGTGGAAGTCTGCAAGAAGAATACCGAGTGCGCGATATCGTCATCCTTGACCAGTTCATTGACAAGTAAATCTCTTTGCTTCACTCTTTTGAGAGCTTCCAAATAACGAAACCTATCTCCTTCAACACCTTCTTCAACCTTTTTACTTCAAGGAATAGAGATTTAAACTTTAAATACAAAACATGCACAACATTTTATGGATTCTCAATCAGGGCCGCGGATCGGAGTTGAACGATTTTTTTGATCAACTGGAGGCGGAGTCATGATTATGATAAAAATTTACGACCCTAATTTTGACTTCATCTCCAGGTGAGAAATTAAAGTTATATATTGTCAAACTTTTTACATACATTTTACCCTACTTGCTTCTTTTTTCCTTTTATATAAATAATCTCGCATAAAAATTTGTATTAAATTCATTAAAATTTATTATGTAAATAAGGAAAGAAATAGTAAAACTTATATTTAAATCAATTTCCGACGACTCTGCTCTTTTCCAGATAAACACGACCGTTAAATGCAAAGAGTAGAAAACAAGGAACAGAAAGTAGGAAATGAAAAATATAAAAATAGTATATTAATTATACATATACTAATTTTGATTGAAATTACAGATCTATTTTAATTAATCCTTATTTGTATACTAGATCGTATTATTAATATACCATTCTTATATTCTTCTTTTTCTACCTTCTGTTCCTTGTGTTCTACTCTTTGCATTTAACTGTTGTGTTTAACTTAAGAAGAGCAGGGTGGTCGAAAATTAATATTGGTAGAAATGGCTTTGTCTAAAAGTTTTACTTATTATTTCCTTATTTACACCTTTCAACTTTGATTCATGCCTTCTCACCAATATTTTTTAAAGTCGGAGACAGAGTTGAGAGTTTTTAAGATATGGAGATGGAGCTTCATTTCGATAAAAATGTTTGACTAAACAAAATCAGCCTATTTAGTACAAAACTAAAAAATCTGTTTAATGTTTAATGATAAGTTTCGTATTGTTAAGAATTTTAGCAGGTTATTAACAGCTTCTGGATTTAGGACTGACACCAATTTGTCTCGAATTGAGGAGAGTGAGTCGCTATGAATTTAATTGAAAAAGGCATGTAAAGTCAAGGCACACCAAAAAAAGTTCTAATTAGTTTCAATCCACTTCGTTCACTTTTACTGATCAAGCAAAAAAGAACTTTTTCTGAATTGGTTTTTAAAAATTGATAAATGGACTAAATTTTAACCCAAATTTGTCCCAAATTATGCCTATATCGGAAGTGTCGAACTGTTTTGTGTGAATAATTTATATATTTTTTGTCAAGAGATGCGTCTATTGGTTGAAGTTCGTGAGGTAGTTGATCTAGTTGTCCTGGGTTTGATTATCTGTTCAATTATGAAAGATTGCTCTCTTGGATGCAACCGTCGCGGAAATATCAAAATTTTGGACAGTCTTTTAATATAAATGTGTAGAGAAAAAATAACAAATTTTAAGTTAAAGTTTGTTAAAAATAGGGGCAACCAAGAATTTTTGTAGAGTATCTCCTACATTACAATTTTGTTGTAAACATCAACTTCGATCCACAGCGTATGGTAATCACCGTTTGCAGCAAATATATCTTCCCAACATCACCTAACTCACTCATTAAATTTCCAAAGAATCTCAAGGATATTTTTCGCGTCTTTCTCTTTGCTAGCAAACCTTGTTCCTTAGTTCATAGATGCAGGAGATAGTAAAAATTTGATTTTGAAATTGTTTATTTTGATCTCTCATAAACTTGCACACTATTGAATGAAAAGGGAAAGCGCTAATTACGTCCGGTTTTTCAAAACTCGAAATAAAACTTTGAATCAAGAAGAATCAAAATCGGAATCGTACAAAATTTATCCCAGGGGTGTGCATAAAATACAAATGCTCAACTCTCCAAAACTCTAATTTGCTCGACTCAAAAGATCCGTTATCATTGAAAAATTGAGCGATGCGGATGCTTCAATTCAATCGCTACTTCACTATAAATTAACCTATTTCATCACTTTGTGGTCCTATGCCTTTAAGAATCCAAATTTGTATTATATATACTACACATATGGCGTATATCCTTTAGCTTCTTCATCTGTGCTTTCATTTTAGGACGCATAAGCGTGCAAACACTTTCTATGATGGCAGCTGTCAAGAATTCGTTGGTGTTCCGCATCTATCCTTCAAAAAACCTTTCTGTGAAAAGTTGAGACAAGTGAGTTATTTCTATCAATTTTTACTTGTCTCTTTTGCAATAAACGAAATAATTTATTAAATAAAACTTCAATTCTAATAGAACTTCTATAAAAAGACCAGACATGGGACTGGCATTAATGTCCTTACTAGAGAAGTGTCTTCATTGAAGAAATGAATGTTTGAAAAGTGATACTTCAGACTAAAATATTAATCATTATAAATTGTCCTTATTTTGGATATATTTGAATAAGACAGTGTCCACAAGAAGAAGTTTTACCATATACTGCAAATAGTTGCATTTTTATTCTCGAATTTGAAAACAAAGATTCTTCAGGTATAAGAAATGTCTCTTTAATCATTTCACCGTGAGAAAAAGGGTTTTTCGCTTAAGTCAATAGGCCGCAAAACTTTTAGGGATGGAGCAGTACAGGATAATAATTGTCTAGTGATGATTACCTTGGCTATAATTTTGTTGTACAGAAACTTTTATTTTTGAGTTTGCAATTTTGACTGCTTATTTCTTAATTTTGTTCTTATCTTCTTCATATTTGGCATTTGCAATTTAAAGAGTTTTCAACGCTACTTTTTTGGTATTGCTAGAATTTACTTACATCGCATACAACAGCATTTTCGATTTAACATTGTGAAAAAATAATTTGCTTCCCATTCAGCATGAAAATTATCTGGTAATTTTTTAATGTGCTCATTTTATAGTGATTATTTAAAAATTAAAAATTTGCTTGCTAAAAAATTAGACATCTAAATAATATATGTAGAAAATTTCTGTTTATATATTTTTTTAAAAAAATATATTTTAGATTCGAAAGAATAAAGAAAATATTTTCTTTTTTAACTAAAATCGAATAATAATTTATGTTTTTCAATTTATTTTTGCAGCATTGACTGTTATTGTTTGTTCGACCATTCATATCATATTTGATTTAAAAAATTTAAAGGAAAAAGTTTTGACATATTTATAGTCATTTATGCCAATATCCCAAGCCTAGCTTATTAACATTTTACCCTCGCACTCCCAATTCAGACAGTATTTTTAACTTTGATTATATTATTGTAAGTTTTACTTTTTTAATTTTGTTTTTATTTTATAGTCAATCAGATAATGAACACACCATTAAATTTTTAAATCATTTTTTTAAGGATAAAAATTTAGTGCTAGTAATTTTACTTACGTGCATAAATTATTCTGCAGATGGGCTAGTCGGGGAGCGTAAGGTGTGGATCCATTTGTTCTGGCTTCGATTCTCCATTGTGATCGTTGCTATCATCTGTCCATTTAAAGAAGGCTTACTCTTATACAACAAACGTATGCGGGACACGATCGTTGTGCATGGACCTTAATGAGAAACAGTGCATGAGATTGACCATATCACCGGTAGAGATTGAACACCCTTGATATGTATGAATAGTAATCATGTCATATCTATATTTGGTATATGTAAACCATGTTCTCATTTCAATTGTGACACCAATTCATACCGAATCCTGATCGCAACCCAAAATAATACAGCAATTGCTTCAAACTTTTTCAGATACTGATTCAAGCGTGTGGAACTTCCAAACATTCCTTTCATCCAGCTGGCACACTCGTCGTTATAGAAGGTCCGCGATTTTCTTCGGAAGCCGAGAGCAAACTCTTCAAGTCTTGGAATGCTCACCTCATTACAATGACTATTTTGCCGGAGGTAACGCAATTTATCACTTCCTAATATTCTGAGCCTGACCTAGTGGCTTAGCTCTTACAGTTGCTCATTTTTCTGTCAGAAACCACGGCAATCATTTTATCATTGAAGTCATCAAAGAACTTTTTTTTTTTATAATTTTAAAATTTATTATAAAAGAATTTTTGTTCAATAAACACACCACCATTATTACCCGGCATTATACGCGCACTGAATGCTCTCAATCCCACCACAACTGCGCAGATTTTATGAAGTCAAATTACCTTGTTTGTAATTCTGAGTGCATCAACCTTCTAGCTCCGTAGATTTCAAACTGGAGTCCACGGTGCCGCGTAGAAGTTCCATGGGGATCGAGAAGGGGACACTGAGTGAATCGTTTTTTCGCAAAATATTGCACCCATATTGTGTTATTTGCCATTTTGGCTAATAAATCACATTTAAAAAGAATAAATTAGTTGATCTTTGATTGAGTACTATTTTTTCTTTTATTGCTTTTCAGGCCTAATTTGTAAATGTGCATTTTTCTATGGCTAAAAAAATGAAATATGATGACTTACACTTGAAATTTCATTTTACTGCATTAAAACATAAACTCATTCCTCCATCAAAAAATATTCAAGAAAGTCGGTGGAATTAGTCTACAATTTTATAGTTTTATAAAATTATCAGCTTTCATCAACCTTTTACAATAAGACAGACTATTTCTCATTGCGCAAGGGGTGAATTCTGTTCTCTTAAATTCTGTCTGTTCATGACCTTAAATAAAAAGCTAGCACTCTAACATAAAATATAGGGCGTATTTAATCCAGAGGTATAAATAAACTAAATGAGAAATTATGATATCTATTATTATGATTTCTTATTTTTTGGAAAAATATCCCATTGAAGAAAAAACTCTTTCAGATTCTACAGAAGTGGGCTTAGTGCTGTTTAAATTAATGAACAGTTTTTCTAAATCTTCTTTCTAGAAACAAATCGAAGGTTTTTTCCATGAATCCCTTTTGCTTTCCATCCACAACAATCACTTTCATCATCGTCTTTACTCTTCATGAGAAAATCGTCATGTACATCCTTTTCTTGAATGAACATCAGATGAAATTAAATTTTATTCTCGTTTTCAAATTTATCATCTAAAAACAAGCGCGTGTAAAGACTTTAAGCTGTTTCAATTTTTTCTTTTTTCTTTATTTTTTTACCATAATCATCATAATTCTTATAAAGGAAGTGCAATCTTAAAAGAATTGCCAAGTGAATAAGTTTGTTGTATAAAGGACTTCCAAACTTTGTGCGTCTCTCCCGTACAAATATTTACACGCAACTTTTATCGTCTCTAAAGATTGGCAAATTTCAGATATTAATAAAATTTCATTATCATTCCAATCTAGTTCTGTATCGTTACTTAACTTTCTTGTAGATATTGCAAGTTTAATTTCATTTTTTATTACCAAAAATCTTTCGAACATATGGTACACACTGTTCCACCTCGTTTTAACATCTATTGCTAACTTATTTTCTTTAGCATGTATTTTTTCACTATTTATTGTAAGGAGTTATTTTTTATTGGAGATTGATTTTCTAAAAAATCTTACTATTTTGCTAACTTTGTTTATAACTAAAGATACAGAAGAGTGAAATTCCATTTTTCTTAATTCTTCTTCATCCTCCTCTCCCCTTGAACTATTCTCTTCATTATATTTTTATCTTTCTGTTACGTTTTTGACATACACAAATCACAAACAGATAAATGAAAAGCATGCGAGATGTAGAAAATGTGTTCTATGTTAGACAATGACTTGACTTTTTTCATTATAGAAGCACCACCTGTAATTGCCGCTATAACATCATTTTCAAGTTTTATGCCAAAGAGCCCCAAATGATTTTTTGTTTTATCAAGTACACTTTCCGCGTCGACGCTACGATACTTTAAAACGAATCAAACCCAAGCAAATTATTTTATTGTCACTATAATGAATATTAATATTTAAATATCTTCTGTTTTTAATCAATGTTGCTTCGTCTAAAGTAATTGAAAATCTATAACCTTCATTTTTAATTCTGAATACTTTTTCTTTTATTTCTTGGTAAGCTTGCATAAAAACTTTAGAAACTTGGATACGACTAGAAGGTAGAATATAGTTTCCCAACTTTAACAAACAAACAAGATTTTTTGATAAAACCATACATTTCTTCTGAATTAATCTGAGTCTCCAGAAATATCCTCAATCCTGTACAAATTCCTAAGGCAGCAGTTGGTGTGGTGGCCGCAGGTATCAGGACAGCTATCGTGACCGTCATCACCGGGTGCTTGGCCTGAAGTAAACTAGGCAGACTTAACAAGATCGTAATCTGTAAGAATAGCTGTGGTCATCACAAAATTGAAATGTACTCTTTTTCGACTACTACAGCAAATTCGTAATTAGTTTTCTCCTCGATTAACCCATTAAGTACCATAGAAATCAGACGATATTTAAAAAAACGCAGACGATTTATATTCAAAGTCATTGAAAAATGCAGACAAAGATGAAATTACTTATGTTCCCAAATGGAAGCATTTGGACTTAATGGGTTAATACACGAAAGTGAACTTCGTAAAAAAGCGTATAAAAATTAACAAAAACATCAAACCTATTCATGGTAATTAACCGTTTTTTTGTTAATCACTTGCCAATATCATTCCAATATATTAACCTGTTAATTTCGCGTAAATTTTGATTCCATAGGTACACACACATAAGATAAAAAATTGTTCTTCAAGAAACGGAAAAAATGAAACACAGCTTTAGAAAATGAAAATCAGGTTATGTCATTTCGTTTCAAAAAAACATGATATAATTACACGAGATATTTCATTACAATCGTTTAAAAGTATTTATATACGTAAATTCTCTACAATACTCTTTTTATATATGTCATATCTTCCAATACTACATCGGTATTTGGTCTAAAACTTAAACAACAGCTTTAAGTTTCTGTTAAAATACATCTTTTCGCTGAAGTAAAGTAAGCAGATGTTAGTCTTCAAACATAAGTAATTTCATTGCCTTGAAATCTTTGTTAACATTGGCCATGTCTGTCAAATGAGTTATATGAATGTTAAATCGCTATTACGTGAAGTTTCCCTCTTCGCCACAAAGAGAGACGCATACCGGCAGTGTTCGCGAGTACTCTCTTTTTAGGTTGTGCTGGCGGCCGAGGCGTGCATGGGTTATGCAGCAGTTGCCTTTATCACGGACTACGACAGCTGGAAAGACGAAGGCGAAGTATCTTTTTTCCTATCTCTCTTTATTTGTCATATATTTTACGCTATCATCTTAATTTTGCGACAAACACACGCATTAATGTCGAATCTAGGAAAATTCCTTCTGCGGCTATTCCGTCCCAGTCAATACGGTACTTGGACAATTCGGCATTCTTCATCTCATTATAACGGAATTGTGATAAGTGCCAATTTGTCCGAAAAAACAATGCTGGATAGAATTTTTCATTACTTCAACCATCGTGAGTGACAGCATGATGACGATTCATGCTACTATATAAGTATACAGATCTTTTATACCTAACAAAAGCTTATCTTTTTAGATTGCAGAATACTCTAGCAAAATACCAGGGATTTTACATTTAAGAAGAAGAATAAGAGGAAATTTATTTTACAAATAAAGAGAAACTTATGAAAAAACTATTTCTCGATAAATGTAAAGGAATGATTAAATGTCATGAGCTGCTTTTATGATCAACCTTGAAAAATTTCATAAAAATTAATATGTTCAAAATTATATATAATAATATTTATATTTATATGTATATTATATATATATAGTATATACGCATTGCATAAAGTTATTTAAGTTTTTTTTTTCTAGAAAAAAAACTGAAATACTTAAATCTCAAATTAATGCCTATGAAAGGGAAGCTATAATGATAATCGCAAGATTGAATAATATAGTTGGAGAAGAAAAGATTGGATCTGGAGCAAAGAAGGGTTTAAGGTTTTGTAGCTAATTTTATCCCTCCTGGATGAAATAGAATTTGCTCGTTATTTCAGAAATGGTCTCTTCCATTCTTTTAGATATGCAGGGATATCGCGGTTCGAAATGCTCAAGAATTTTTTTGAGTGATTGCGTGTGAGAGATTTCATCTTTTTTCAAATGCTAATTGAATCAAAGTCTAGGAATTCGTTCCATTTTTTGGTGAATTCGTAAATTTCTTAGTTTAGATTACTTTTATTTTTTCAAATTTTTTCCTACAGTTCTGAGTTTATTTCTTAGTTGTTGTAAAGTGGGACCCTAAAAAGATTACTCGCATTGGAGAAAAAAGTAAAGTGCTAGATAGCAGTAGAGATACAAGATTTTAGAATGTCTGTGTATTGTGTGCTAATCAAATTAATGTGGTTCGCTTGAATTAGTCAACATTCTAAGAAAATGAGGTTATTTTTAGAAAATGTAGAAGAGTGAATTTATTTTAAAGCAATATGGAGCACCATATGCCTGGGATCAGAATGAGTTGATTTACCAAGAGCACTCAAGTCAATAAGAGGTATCGTACTTTCATTGCATAGAGATAAAACAATGTTAGATTCTGTATAATCAATAATCTGTTCTGAGACTTGTTAAAGTTGGAGATTTGGTACCTATTTGTTTAAGCATAAAGTAGATGATGGCTGATAGTGAATAACTATTTTTAATATTTTTAAATATTTTATATTGATTAAGTTTTTCGTATTTTTTTACGGATCCCTATATATGATAGGAGTCAATAAGTTTCAAAAATGGTATGCCTGCTTTTTTCCATAAACTTCTCACAGATTGGTTCTCGTTTTGAGAGATTAACAAATATAAATGAATCAATTCCTCTTTTTTTCGCTAAAGCTTGCGCCACCGTATAAATGCTTGATTCACTTCTGCTTTGGGACAAGTATTGTTACTAATTAAAAGTTAACTATATTTTTTATTTAAATAGTTAACATTACTAATTTTAAATAGTTACGTTGCTAACTAATAAACTAAAATAAAGAAATTAAAAAAAATTGTGGTTCCAGTATTTTGTTATTTTATTACTTCACTTTTTTAGAGTAGAATTTAAATATGGAACTAAATTTTTACCTTCGCATCCACTTTTTAAGAACTATGATATCATCAATGCAATAAGAAAACACCTAAAAATGGCGTGGGTAGTAACTTTCACTTGGGGTAGGAGAGGGCACTTAGTTATATGGTGATCAGGGGAAGCTCTCGATGCCCCTCAGCCTATAAAAGAAGCTTGGTTCATGTATTCAAATAAAGGTTTCTTGAAAGCAGTTCTTGGCATCGCGGATATTGCAATTTCCTCTCTTCTTATTGTTCATGCTCACGGAATGAAAGAAAAGTATGAAGCGAGTGAAATTACTGTTAATCTTGGTTGATCATGGAAAACTATCCACTTTTACTATCGGTGATAGAAAATCATGCTTCCCACTAAGCATGCAGTAACTTTAGGAGAGTCGAGTGAGGCTATAAAAGATAAAAAGACCTTCACTTTATATGCCAAGACTCTATTTGAAAGGAAATAAGAGTTGTTTTCGAGATCTAAGAGAAGTTACCATGCAACGTTGACAACAGAAAGATACTGTTTGAAAGTTTGTCTACATTTAGCGCCCTTAGATGCTGCTTATCTGGGGCCATAAGGCAAAAGTCTCAGTGGTGAACCAGAGCAAAAATTTCAGTGATACCAACTTCTCCTCGCTTCTTTTTTCATACAGATTATACAATTACAACAATATTTCTAAATTTTACTACGAGAAAAGTTTTTAAAAACACCGTCAAAATGCCTCTCAATCAAATACGATGGCAATTTTTATTAGTTTTCCGTCAATACAAGAATGGAGCGTTTTCTATGTATATATATTTTATATTTGTCGCCCGAGGCATATCCAACCTATGTGAACGCCCTGTTTACCGGACCTTTTGTATGTGGGACATCTTGATTGTTCGGATACGCTAGGTTCTATTGTTATTATATGTAATATATAAGAATTCTCAAGGAGTTGTTTTTTTACATATATTGAGTTGGATAAAATTTTTAAAAAGCAGACTCATTTTGCATGTTGATTAGTGTTATCTCACTAGCTAACTATAATTTTCTTTTTAATTATACTAGGCGACTAAAGCAATTTTTCAGTTGCTATTATAACAAGGATACGTTTAAGGCACATCTATATATAAAGAAGGATAGTTCTGCCTTTCCAGGATGTAATGAGATATCATCTAGAAGCTTTTTCCATTAGCACATCTTTTTGTGAACCATCTACTACTATTACAAATACTGTCGTAGTATTTTTTAATCAAACTTAAATAACAATTTTAAAAGTAATATTTTAATTTATTTATTAATACACTCTGACAGTTAAAATCTATATAAAAAATTACACTCAGGCGACGTAATCACTTTTAAGAAGTCCTCTTGCTCAATGTTTCATGTTAAAATTTAAGGTCACTGTGCACGGAGTGGTTGAAGAATCGAAGCACATCATCAAAAAAGTTTTAGACGTTTTGTACGATGCCATTAAAATTTCTTCAGAGATGAACTGGACCAAGCATGCTGACACATATGAGGTTTTATCTTTCTTATACCAAATATCATAATGCCTCTTTCTTTGCTTAGAAAAGAGTTTTTGACAGTTTTCAAAGTGAAGCTAAAAGTATTATCAGGTGATGGTGGGTGTTGGTTGCAACAACAGTTCTTACATGACACTCATCAAAGATTTGAATATCTACCAATACTTCACTTTGATTCAATAAATTTGTTTTAGCAAATTCATTTTCTAAACTTTTATCTTGCCATTTTCCATCTTGTCAAGATCGAAGCTAAGCTATCGTCAACGCGTAACACGCTTTAGATATCTCAAATAAGATACATTATTTGACTATTTTACTGCAAAACCCATAGGTAGATTTAGAGGGGGCGGAGCCAACATACGCCCCCCCCACCTAAAATTAAATAAGACCTGTTACAAAAAAATTAAAAAACATTTGCAAAATGTCTTTGACTTTCATTTAATACATAATGCTTTGGTTAAACTATTAATCATATACAGAGTTATTAACATATATCTATATGGATTTGTTTTAAAATGACAAAAAGTAGTGGGTAAATCGGGACAGTAAATTGGAAATATTTTAGGCTGAATAAATTCTCAAAAAATAATTTGATTCTTGCCTCATTAAAATCAGTAAGAAAAGGACTCGAGAGATGGAAGAGATAATGATAATTGAATTTAAAAAGTGGAGAAAAATATATAACATGGATTAGTAAGAATTTTTTAGGATCTTGAAAATAAGAATCCAGCTTTATAAAGTGTTCAATGAATAGACTTTATGATTAATTTAATTAGAGGATTTGGAAAATAATCGAAAAATAAGTAAAATCGCTAATTAATTACGTTTTTGGAAAAAGTGTGAATTAGTTATTAAAAACAAGTTTATTTGAGAGAGAAGAATGATGAATCCTTGCTATTTTTAATATGATTAGACATAAAGAAGATTAAATAATATAAATTTCAGTTATGAAATTTATCACTATACTTTTTTAAACAATGAAATACACAGAATTTATTATTAATTTTTAGGTAATTTTCGAGCTATTGCATTTGTCAACAGCAAAGCTTTCATATATTTTTCACATAACCACTAGATAGCAAGACAAGAATGGAACATTTTTACCGAAAACTCTTTTTGGTAATACGAAGCTAGAAATTAGCCTCAATTTTTTGAATCTCAAAAAAAATATTCAATAACACAAATGAATTTTATTTTATATGTATATTTCGAAAAAAGAATAGATATCTTTATTAGCATATTTAACATGAATTGATCGAAACAATGCTTTCGTTAAAAGTTATTGAAACAAAATTGAAAATTATTATATTTTTCATAAAATTTTTCTTCTAACATTCTGTGAAAATATTATATACTACATGACATCATAGTGATGTGAATTTTATTGTCGGAATTAACTATTTTCTAGCTAAGTCAATTTTAATGAGAAAAAACCTCAAAAAAATAGTATTCAATATATTTTTTTCTATAAAAATTGAAAATATCAAAAATGTTATATTCTCATCCTTAACCGATCCTCAAAATTTAAAATTAGTTAACTTTTGAATAAATTAGATTTTTTATCACCTGAAGTGTAAAAATACTTTTCTCTTTAATTAAAATTTCAAGACATTGATAAAGTTACTAAAGTGACAAAAGAATATATTGGCCACCATTGAGTCTTAAAAACTCAAAGTTACTTCATTTTTTTAATACAGTCTTTTTTTTGTAAACCTAAATAATGGAATAATTTACACTATTGTTGTTTGTAGGAGTAAACATAATAATAATTTTGAATATAAATATATTTTAACTTTTACAATTTTTATATTTAACTATATATTAGTCTATCAAGAGGCATGTTGTCTCCCGCATGGTATTGCCCGACCACTGATATGTATTTAATGAATTTAAAAAATGTCCCCTTCTTCAATATTTACGACTCCGACTTCAAGCTTTTTAAACTTCAAATTAAAAGTACCTAAATCTGATTTAGAGTGTAAGAGTTTGCAAAAAATCTAATTTGAATCCGTAAAAATTGTAGTTTTTCCAAGATAAATTTTGATAAGTTATAAAATTAAAAAATGAGCAAAATTTTGCAATCAAAAATTTATAGTCAATAAATTTCCACTGAACAGCTTTATCAAAACTAAAGACAAAACAAAGGTAATAGAAGATAACTAATTTATTTTTATATTTTAATAATCACTTTATCGAAACAAATAATGAAAAGCTTTGATCAGATAAAACGATTTAAAATTTGCATACGTTTGCAAATAAAGGCCTACAATTCATTTTCGCTAAATTAAAAACTAGATTAAACAAAAGTATTAAACTTAAATATTTAGTGTAGGTAGGTAGTTTCGAGATATCTAAGCACTTTTCAATGTAGGTTGATATGCTTGTTACATATATATTTCAACTATGGTGAATTCAGTGGTGATGTCCATTTTTTTATCAAAAGAGAAGAAGAAGAAGAAGAAGAAGAAGAAGAAGAAGAAGAAGAAGAAGAAGAAGAAGAAGAAGAAGAAGAAGAAGAAGAAGAAGAAGAAGAAGAAGAAGAAGAAGAAGAAGAAGAAGAAGAAGAAGAAGAAGAAGAAGAAGAAGAAGAAGAAGAAGAAGAAGAAGAAGAAGAAGAAGAAGAAGAAGAAGAAGAAGAAGAAGAAGAAGAAGAAGAAGAAGAAGAAGAAGAAGAAGAAGAAGAAGAAGAAGAAGAAGAAGAAGAAGAAGAAGAAGAAGAAGAAGAAGAAGAAGAAGAAGAAGAAGAAGAAGAAGAAGAAGAAGAAGAAGAAGAAGAAGAAGAAGAAGAAGAAGAAGAAGAAGAAGAAGAAGAAGAAGAAGAAGAAGAAGAAGAAGAAGAAGAAGAAGAAGAAGAAGAAGAAGAAGAAGAAGAAGAAGAAGAAGAAGAAGAAGAAGAAGAAGAAGAAGAAGAAGAAGAAGAAGAAGAAGAAGAAGAAGAAGAAGAAGAAGAAGAAGAAGAAGAAGAAGAAGAAGAAGAAGAAGAAGAAGAAGAAGAAGAAGAAGAAGAAGAAGAAGAAGAAGAAGAAGAAGAAGAAGAAGAAGAAGAAGAAGAAGAAGAAGAAGAAGAAGAAGAAGAAGAAGAAGAAGAAGAAGAAGAAGAAGAAGAAGAAGAAGAAGAAGAAGAAGAAGAAGAAGAAGAAGAAGAAGAAGAAGAAGAAGAAGAAGAAGAAGAAGAAGAAGAAGAAGAAGAAGAAGAAGAAGAAGAAGAAGAAGAAGAAGAAGAAGAAGAAGAAGAAGAAGAAGAAGAAGAAGAAGAAGAAGAAGAAGAAGAAGAAGAAGAAGAAGAAGAAGAAGAAGAAGAAGAAGAAGAAGAAGAAGAAGAAGAAGAAGAAGAAGAAGAAGAAGAAGAAGAAGAAGAAGAAGAAGAAGAAGAAGAAGAAGAAGAAGAAGAAGAAGAAGAAGAAGAAGAAGAAGAAGAAGAAGAAGAAGAAGAAGAAGAAGAAGAAAAACACAAGAAAAAATAAGATAAATGAATGAGGAAATAAAAATAGCAATTGCACTAACTTGAAATTTCACTTGGGATGTAGAAGACATAAATGTTGATTGCAGCTGTGTTACTTTGGATTATCAAAATGCTAGAAGCCGCTGAGATGATTACCCTATCATATATACACATATATATGTAAATATATATATTGAAATCCATTATATGGTTATAAATTGACAAAAGATTTTAACAAGTTTTAATCGACAGGAAAATATATGTATTATGTATTCAATAAACAAGTATGAAGGGGAAATAGACATATAAAGACAAAAAAAATAACAAAATTTTATTCATTGCATACAAGAAGTAGAACAGACAAAATAATTTTGATCAGAAACAGTTATATACATATTAATGAAATAATTTTTGACAGCTTTTTTAAATTTATAATAACTGTTTGGATGAAAATTTTTATCGCGTTAAAAATTATTCCAAAAACATGCAATTCTATATTTCCTACTTTTTTTAGTGCAAGAAAGTTTACAAGAAAGCATAAAGAACTTATAGGGATACCTTAAAGGATAATTAGTTGATTGGTAAACATAAATATACCAGTTATCAAATACTGGTTGAAGTGCTGCATTTATAAACTTATATATAAAGTTTGATAATTATACTTGATATATATCTTTTGCTTTAAGGATTTTATATTCATGAAAGTATGCAGAAGTTTGAGTTCTATACCTTAAACTAAAAACAGTTCTTATCTTTTTTTGTAGGCTTTTAATATCAGATAAATCACAGAAACCCCAATTAATTAAGCCATACTAAAAAAAGGCAGAGCTAAGACATTATAAAATTTTAACTTTATTTCCGCATTTAACAAGTTACTGCATTTTTTTAGAATACCATGAACACCATGTAGTTTTGCTATGATGTATTTTTTATGATCAGACCAATTTAATTTGTCGTTGAAAATAAGCCCTAGGTAATTAAAATTTTCAACTATCTCAATGTTACGTTTTTGATCAATTTAGGTTTGGAACTTCTAAAGAATGTCACTTAGAAGCCTTTGATTTTGAAGAATTAATTTTAGAGATTGACCTATTAAAAATGAGATTCAAATTTTTATCGACAATATCATCAAAAGTAGATTCTTGATTAAAATATAGTTTTTTTTATAGGGAAAAGAATAGCTATATCATCCGCATATAAAAGATAATCAAAAAATGGACTAGACCGATAAAGCAAATATGAGTATAATTGATTAGATAATGAATAGATTTAATCAATCAGTTTTTTTTATCATTTTTAATGTTTGAATTAATTGTCTTATTTTTATATCTTTAAAATTCATTTTATAAATAAAACTCATGTTTTCTTGCCATTTAATTTTTAATTTTACTTTTTAATTTGATTTTTGCTAAGCTTTAAAAAGTTTTTTGCTGATTTTTTGCTTCCTTTTTTGTAGTGCTTTAAATATGGTTAAATTTATCAACATGAATTTTTAGTATTCAATTTAAAATGATATAAATGTTCGTTTTAAAATTCTGTAGAGTACCTAGTTATGAAACATTTTGTATCATCATCAGATGGTGGTAGATTTGATTTTGATGATGGAGGTACCTATTGTGGTAACTGGCGTGATGGCAAAGCTCACGATTTCGGTATTTGTACTGGTCCTAAAGGAAATGGAGAATATAGTGGCATATGGGGTTTAGGTTTTGAATTAAATGGTGTTTATACTTGGCCAAATGGCATGACTTATGAAGGAGATTGGCAATTAGGTAGACGTCATGGTTTAGGAGTTGAAAATCGTATTAAATGGATTTATAGAGGTGAGTGGACTTCTGGACTTAAAGGCAGATATGGAATTAGATTTAGTACTTCTTCCTCATCTAAATTTGAAGGGACTTGGTCAAGTGGCTTTCAAGATGGATATGGTGTAGAGACATATGCCGATGGAGGTAATTTCAATTAATTCTAGAATTTTTTATATTTGAAAATTTTTATTTATTGTCTACTGTGGATTTTTTGTTTACACCCAAAAACGTTCACTAACTAAATTATATCGATTTGGTATTTCTTTTGATAAATTTTTGAAGATGAAATTATTTTATATTAAGTTGATAAAAATTTAAAAAATATATTTAATGTTCAATTTTAAAAGGATACAAAATAGAATTTAAAAAAGATTTTTTTTGCTAATCATGATTTCAAAAATTAATTTCTAGTTTTCAATCTAATTTTTATTTCTAAAAAATCAGAATATTCTCTTTATGTCCTAAAACTCAAGGTTTCTAGGTCAAAAAATGACCTTGTTAACTAGACTCACAAGAATAAGTTCAAATGCAAGCTAATACAAGTTGAAATCATAATATATAAGAAACTGCCTCACACGTGAACTTGGATGTGTTTACACAGGCGTACACAAATCTAAAACTTATAGTGATAGATGTACAGATACACATTTATACATAAAACGGGCTTATATTATAAGTTTATATTCGATGCCTTATTTGTGTTTCTGGCCTGGGCCCAAAATCATTTAGACTGGCGATGTGTGAAGGTAAATGTAAAGGTACTTTGGTGTATTTTATTGAAAAGTCACAATAGTAATAAACTATAAGCAATGAAGATTTGTTACTTGGTTCAAACCGAAACTTTGTATTGCTAAAGCCACTCAACAAAACAATCCTAAATATTTAGGATTAATATATATATTGCATATTTTTATATATTTATCCTTTTTTTCTTGTTTTTTATTATTTCCCGAACAAACAAAATTAAAAAGTTTCACTTTTTGAAAATATATTTTAAAAATGCCATTTAATCCTAACCATAAGCCTAAAAATTTTATTCTTTTTGCAAATATATTTTAAAGATGACATTATCTAACCCTAAGCCTAAAAATTCTCTTATTCTTTTTGCGTAATGTTATTTTAAAAATTACACTATCTAACCCTAAGCCGAAAATCTTTTATTCTTTTTCTAATACATCGTTATAGTATCACTATAACAGAAGAGATCATTAAAAATGGCCTCCCTATTCTTTTTCAAAAACACAATAATTTTTATCAAGTTGTCTTCCAATTTTTATTATTTTAAATCAAACAAGGAGCAATTATGGAAAGTATTAAATTAAAAGCACAGTAAATTACTTCTAACACCTTAAAATGTGCGACTTCACAGACTCCGACTTGCCAACCCTGTTTTCTATCTATAATTTTGATTGGTGTTCAATATTCACAAGCAAGATTTCAATTATAAGTAGGTTTTCTTAATTTTCATTATTTTTACATTTAGATATATGGTAGTATTGCGAGTTCACCTATATTATTTTGTATGTTACATTTATGTTATGAGACTTTTTGCCTCCAATGCTTTTACAAGAAAACGGATATGTAAGCCATATTTTATGAAATACTTTTATTTTCAATGGTATATTATTAGCTTAAATTTTATTGAAACGTAATTCAATGAAAAAAAGAATGACATTTATTTACAAGCTAAAATAAGAATAATAATATAATCCAGGGTTGCGTAGTCGGTGTCTGTGGGGTCTAAAAATTTTGGAGAAAAATATTCGGAGTCGAAATTAAAAAAAGAGTCTGAGTCCGATTTGGTTTTTGTAGAATACAGGAAGGATAATTAGCACATCAAAGAATATATACACTAATTCGTGTTAATACTAATACTATTTCTACTTTATTAACTTCTATTCCACTTTTTATTTATATTTAAAAAATGAAAAACTCCGCAACCCCTGTATAAGCATTAAATAAAGTGCAAAAAAAAATTGGAAAATACCTTGTATAATGTGGCAAATGATAGACATAATTGAACAATGCTCGATGGTATGTATGTTCTACCAAATACAAACGTCATGATTCATGGGTTTAAATGTTTGCATTTGGATATAAATTAATAATAAAACAATAAATATGAATACCTTTTATAAAATATGTACGATATGATATGTCTATGTATGTAGTAAAAATATATATATAACAATAATTACATGACGCAGTGTTTCACATTTCGACATATGCAGACAATATACATAATATCCAATGCAGACAATATACATAATACATGACTTATCGACATGGGCGCACATCCTCAATTTTTTTGGTAGGTGGGAGGGGGGGGGGGCTTTTTTTAATAATTTTTAAATTTATCATAGAAGAATTTTTTGCGATGACATTCGACAATTTTTACGCGTCATTACTCTTGTACTTCGAGCTCCGAATTCTAACATAACGGTGGATAACTACTGCAGGGATTTTATCAAGTCAATTATCCTGTTTGTGATTGTGGTTGAATCCCTACGTTCTATCTCAGCAAGAAAAAAATCGCTTATCTATGATAGAGTCCTTAAGATACCGAAACAAAATGATAAATTCTTCATATCCTCTATTGTTTTTACACTCATCTGTTAGGATTGAGTACATTCCCACTTCTATTTACTCTTTCATCACCTGAGTAATGCTTTTTGCCAAGACTCCTGTACATTCTTCATACGCTCGTGAATACAAGTAATTTCCAGGTTTATAGCTATTTACAAGCTCTTGCTTCTTTTTGAAATTGCGATAGCCAAGGAGAATTTCATAAATTCATCATATTCACCACAGTTCAATCAATTAACTTTTTTATGCTCACGATAGGGCATCTCGTATTAAAACAATATATGATACTGTAACAAAATTTTCAAATATCGTTTATCATTTAAAATTTAATAAATAGAACATGTTTCGCCTTGAGACTTTCATATCGCGATTCACACCTTAAATATATTGACCAGAGAAAAAAATTAATTTAGAGGGCCCAGTAGTTGGCAAGAAAATTATTATGAGTATGAAAAATTGGCAAAAAAATATTTAAAGATAACTTTGCCTTTCATTCTAAAGATATTTTGTAATAATTTTGGCAAATAAAAATTTTTTTGTAAAGCGCTTCCTGAATGTGTCCCTTTCAATTTAATGTTCTTTTATTCTTTTCATGCATTGTGAGCTTTTTTTGAACCCCCTGTTGAAAAGAATTGACGACTTGGAAAGGCTTGAAACGGTTGATATATTTCACACGTTTATTCCTTCTTGGTCTTCCTAAGATGATTATATTTTTTAGGGTAGTTTTAACACAAGATTGTCACCAGAGTATAAGTATTTCTTGTAATATTCCATTTATTTCCTAACGAGGAGATTCTAAAAATCCCATCCCATGTTTATGCCATGGATTCTAAAAAAGAATGATGAATAGTTTTATGGAAGTCGTTGTTCGTTCAGTGCTTGTATGTCTTATTTTTTCAAGCTCACTTCACCATGGCAGTGAGAGAGAGATTGCTTGCTATAAAAGTTCATGCATCGTGTGAGTGTGGTGTAAGAATGCGAAAGTGTCATTAATTTTTCTAATTCCCTGTCGTAAATAAATAAAAGTTTGTGAAAAAGGAAATAATGAAAGTGAATCAAGAAGAAAATTGATTGAAAAGTGAATATTAATCAAAAATGATCAGAGTAGTAGTAGTAGATGTAGTAGTATATGGTAGGATGCATGTGCACTACTAATATGGAAGAACTAAGTACTACTTTTCAGCATTGCGCGCACATGTATTTATTGTATTGGTGCAATATGATAGTTCTGGTGATTATGTCCTCCTCAATGTGAGAACATTCAATAGTATAATAAATAATTCAGACAATTAGAGTAAAAAAGGTGATCAAGTTAATTTATATAGCTTTATTGCAGGTGCTATAAGAATAAATAATAACTTTATGACTGGTAAACAACGAAAGAGAGATAAAGATAAAAAGAGGAATTTTGCAGCAAATATATCGATATTACTCAATCAAAATACAGTCAAAGTTTGCTTAAAGTTCACGAATGCTATTTATCTAGTAACATGACATTTATTGCTTATTTCCACTGATCTCATTCTGATCTGCGCATTTGCGAATCCAGCATTCTCTTATTCTTGGCATTTTATAGAAAGTATTTAAATGATCCTTATGAGCATTCTGTAATCTAGGCAAATCATGTGATTGTGAGAGAATACTTTCAATTATTTTAATTAACCTATTTATTTCTATTTAGTTTATAACAAGTTTTTCACAATGAGCTATACATATGATTTTTTTATTTCGAATGAAGTTAATTTGAATGTTTTTGATATCTACGAGACACCAACAGGTCAATTTGAGCTTTGAATAATATTAATTTTATGATACCAATTTCTTTGCAATCAAGGAATTTTTTTGAATTTCATAATAACACAAAGAATTGCCTATTTTTTTTTTAAAATGTTTTAAATTAAAAAAAAATCATAGAAATTTGATGAAGTTTAACAAGTTTCACATGTCCTGCACATAATTTATGATGAAAAATACTTATTTTTTAATCATATTTTTAGGTTTATAAATCATACAGCATTAAATTTATTAAATAGTATCCCTTTTGAGAGTCATTGGCCTTTTTATAACTTTAGAGATAAATTTTTCTTGACACTTCAAGATTAAAACTTATTTTTGGTCTCTTCGTCATTAAAAACCAATCTTCAAATATTGGGTGTATCGAAAAACTAACTCACAGAGTACATTTAATAAAACACTATTATAAACCTACACATTTGAAAATATTTGAATTTTCAATGTTAGAATTCGTTTAATGAAGTTATTTTCATGTTTCCTTAATATTTTTCACAATTAAATTATTATTATCCTTCAATAATATTTATGTCAAAATGTCAAATAATGTTTAAGAATAATTGATGTGCCAACAATCTATAACCTGATAGGTACTCTTCACACTAGAAAATATTGTGGAATTTTTTAGATTTTTTAAAGTTTTTTTCTCATAGATGATGCATTGGCACTAAACTTGTTATAAATTTAAAATGTGCAGTATTTTTCCCATTTTGTTCCTTTAAAACTATTAAAATTGTTTTTCAATACTTTATATTTAGTTTAGATAAGTGATTTAACTTTCTTTTAAGCGAAATGGAACTGTAGAGCAATTTTCCTTATATAGTCCGATTTTTTAGATACAAATATTTTTATCAGAATTGTGCAAATACAATGTGTAAAATCAAAATGATCAAGATAGATATTTTGTTCAAAAAGCAAAACTTGTATTTTTCATGAATCCTATCATTTTGACTTATTAATAATGTTCTATGAGTGTTATATACGTTAATATAAATCTATGATAGCAATTTAAAAAATATTGAAAATTTTTTAAACACAAATCAAAAATGAAAAGTTTTAAGGACTTTAGAGCGTCACTTTCCAATTTTAATTAGAAAAAAAGAACTTTTTTTAATCTTCAATTTCATTTCAGAAATTTAATCGAGAATTTTTCGAAAAAATATTTTCTGTGATTGATTTGCGGCCTATAACCACCTCTAGCAAAATCATAATGCATCACATTGAAAGACCCAGTAAACTACATCTGTTCACAAAGTCATCAACTCTCGCTTGAATCAACCTCCGGAAATACAAAATTTGTTGACACTTTCAATTGAGTTGAATCATATGCTCTCATACAGTGCAGCTTTATTGTGTTTTCACCATGCTGATAACATTTTAATTACTTTTTCTAATGTCATCGATAATATGTATAAGTATTGATGTTTGATTTCTGTTTAGAGCAGGGTTTCCCAACGGGGTCCCTTTATTTCACAACGTGGTAGTGTTATTCCTAAATGAACAAGAACTTAGATGTCATCTCAAGTTTATATTTTTATTTTGCCTGTGATGTACTAAGCTCTTACATAAAGAAGGTGACCCCTTTATATTTATATCTCGTATATAAAAAGTATATAGCATTAACCCTTCAGTGTCAGGGGGCCCTTTAGTTGATCCAAATTATTTCTTAGAATATTATTTATATTTCAATAAAATATATTTTTTTACACAGGTTCATCATGCTGATTTCATTTTTAGACTACATTTTCGTAATTAGGGTGTGAAAATGTCAATCTGATTTGTTAGTTTCGCGTTAAAATTTTTTGACTAAGTTTTCACCATTACTGTGAATAAATCTGTCAAAGTGCAAATAGAATTAGTGATGTATGCCTAAAAATTATCTCATAAAGATTCTTATTTTTATTACAATGCTCAGTTCATTTCAGAACTTAGTTTTCGCAATTAGGGTGGAATAATATGTAGAATTATCAATCAAGTTTGACATTTCGGAAAAATCAAATTTTGAAAAAAAAACTCAATTCTCAAATCAAAAAACTCGTTTTTGATTGAAAATCACAATTAAAATTTTGATTGATGATAAAATTCTCACTAAAAATATCCTTCAAATTTAAAATAATTGTGTACTCCTTTTTGGCCATTACAGTGTAAAATGGATGAAAGTGTCAATCGAATTTGTAAATGGGTGATTTTCTACGTAAACTGCATATTTGATTGACACTTACAGATATTTTCAAATCTTAGAGTGAAAACTGAATCGAGAAATGAAACTAACATGGTTGATTTGGTATAAAAACATATATTCCATGTAAAATTATAGAGAATATTTGTGGATATTTTTCAGACGTAAACCGCAAATTTGATTGACACTGACAGATATTTTAAAGCCTCTAAATGCGAAAACTGAGTCCAGAAATGAAATTAGCATGCCCGATTTAGTATAAAAACATGCATTTTATGTAAAATTTGAAGGAATGTTTTATTAGAAAAATTTTGATTGACATTTTCTAAAAAGTAGCCATAATTATTGAAAAAATTAAATATATAAAGTGTTATGCGTTCAAAACTATTATATAATTATACATTTTCAAGCGAGTATTTAATATAGACTCTAAGTCAAATAACCTTATTGATTTACTATTTTCTTTAATGTAGTTCAAGGGAATATGTTGCAAACAACATCTTCTTTTTCGTATATCTTCTTTTCAAAGCTTCTCATCTCAGGCGTAACATGCAAAACATTATTTTTTTTAACAATTTTGCTATATATTTTTTTTTCCACATGTACATGCCTTGAATTTAAAACATTCAGAAAATCACTTGTTTTATCATAATTACGCTCAGTGTTTTTTGCAAAGAATAAAGCTTTGAAACAATATAACACTACAATCAAATTTTTCTTTGTCTTCACCTAGCAAATATATTAAAGTAGTGCATACATCTTTTTTACTAATATCTTTTGACAGAAGAGATTTTATGCCTCCTTTTGCTATTTTCAATGTAACTTCTTCAATCTGTAAATTCTTACTCACTGAATATAAGAAAAAGAATAACAAGAAGAAATTTATTCAAGTAAACACGAAAAAATGAGATAAAGAATGAGAAAATAAAATAAAAATATAAATTGCAATAACTTGAAATTTCACTTGGGATGTAGAAGACATAACTGTTGATTGCAGCTGTGTCACTTTGGGTTATCAAAAGGCTAGAAGCTGCTGAGATGATTGCCCTGATATTGAAATCCATTATATGATTATATATTGAATATTCAAAATAAAAATATTCTGAATATAAGAGTGACGGATACTGAAAGGGCTATTAGGGTGATCTAGTGCTGACCCCGACCTCTTTCGAAAGTTAAAACGGAGTTTTTTTCTTAAAATTTTTACCGTACCCATTTTATCCCATTCTCAGTTTAAACTCACATTGTTAAAATTATTTTTTTGATTAAAAAATTCAATTTAACTTAAATATTAATTTTTTTATGAAAATATTCTAATTAACTTTTTTTAAATTTTTCTATGATTCCAAATTTCAAAAATCAATAATAAAATTCATGAATGTAATGTTCGATATTTGAAGACCAATTTTATGGCCTAAAATTTAGAGGTCGACCATTACATGGCGTATAGTTTTCCAATTTTCTTAGCTTCCTTCAGGGCAAAAATTCTTATAGCTCTCTGTGATATTACATTGCTAATAGTTATTACCGGTAAATGTCAATCTTAGACTAGGCTACGGTACCGACAGTTTGTTTTTTATGAAATTTAGGCATAATGCCAAGCACTGAATGTTAACATAGCCTAGGCTTGGGCTATTATTAGAATCAAGACTCGAACATTACATGGAGTATATGTTAAAATCCAAAAATATGCAGTTAAAAATGGGGGTCGACCATTTCATGGGGTAGAACATTACACGGGTATATACGGTAAATCAGTGAAATTTCAGAAATAAAAAATAGAAAAAAAAACTAAAATTAGTTTTTTTATTCATAATACTTCTTGAATATTGTCAATATATATTGTAAGATTTAACTGACGTTAGGAAGAAATGTGTTGAATAAATATGCAAAATTAAACTCATATAAAAAGAATTAAAACTTTATGTACTATAAAATATATTTAAAATTTTGGCCCCCAATGTGTTTTTTTTTATTTTATCCCTCTTGGCCCCAATGTGTTTTTATTAGTTAAAAATAAAATCTAATTTTGGCCCCCAATGTGTTTTTATTTACCCCCGGCTAAAGAGATTCTGGACCCACTCACCAAATATAATAAATGGGAAAATAAAAAATTAAGATTTTAAGGTTTATGATTAAAATTTTTTATTAGAAAAGAAAAAGGCCCTGTTATAGATGGAACAAAAAAGATGTAAAAAACTGGTATCTTTCACACATGGAAGTTAGAGAACAGATATCGGTGTTTACACAGACCCATATGTATCACTAAACTTCTTTGTAAGCTTACGAAACAGGTAGGGCGTGGAGCCTCTTTGGTGTGTTTTAAATCTTCTGAAACAATTCCAGAATTTTCTTTAACATTTTGCGAGAAATGTGTCTTGCATTATGTATCATGGTTGTGATCACTGTTGCAAGAGTTGTTATTTTGGGGTTAATTGAGCCAAATTTTTATAACTATTTTTATATTGATTTTTAAACTAATAAATTCATTACGGTGTATTTTTATATTAATAAGGGAAACATAAAAACAGGAAAAAGTAAAAAATGTTCGTAACAAAAAACAAAATTAACAATTGAAATTGCAGCTGTTTCAAAAAAGAGCATTTTACTAAAACTGATGAAGTTTCACTATTGTTTTTGTTTTTCATGAAAGGCGATTTCTCGATGTGCTCCACATATGCCGAAATATTAAATAAAATCATTTGAGATCTGCGATTGAGAATTGATCTGATAAAAGCCTAACTGCTGAATTAGAAAACCGATGCGCTACCAAAGGTGTTATTAAAAATAAAAAGATATACTTTTTTGTTATCAATTAAAAAAAGGAAAGGCAGAAACTGATAAAATGTTTATTTTAGAGTTCTTAACGTATACATTTTTTAACGAGAGTAAATTGCAAACCCTGATTGCGGTTTCAGGTGCAGTGTGCGTGCGCATTTACATGATAATTCTACTTATGTCATGCCATTTTTTCCCTTCATGGGAATGTTCTAAATTTTTGTGTACCATGAAGAAACATCATCCAAAACGTCATTAAAATTAGTTTTGATTGACAACTTGGTTAGGTGAGGAAACTTTTTAAAATATTTTTGTGACTGACGTACTGTTGTCAAAATCTTGAAACATTACTTGAAAACACATAGCATGGTAACGTTTTGGAAACTTTAAGATTAGGGTATATATTTTAAACGAATTTAGGGTTGGATATTATTCTATAGGCAACCTACCTAAAATAAATTCTTAAATTTATCCAAATTAAAAGGAACACATTAGTGGTCCAAATTTTTAATGAATGGGTCGCGTTCATTTTTTTTAGCAATAAGAATTCAAAATTATTTTCATTTTTACTTCTGTATACAAAACTTGAAAGTATAGAGTCTCAGCTATGATACCAAATATTCCATTCTTTTTCCACTTTTGAATTTTGACCTCGAGGTTGACCTTTTCCTGGAATTGTCCATTTGATAACTTCCATAAGTTTATTTATCAATCTAATCATCATTTCGTGATTAATTCCTGCTTGCAAAAATCGCAACCTAAAAATAACTTGGGATGGTTTTTTACATTAAATGATCACTTAAACAAGTTTATTCAATTGCCATGTTCTAGGTGGTAAATGTCACTGTTCATCAATATTAAAATGTTGCATTTAGGTTTCCGTCATTTTAAGTTTACACTAGCCTTGTTCACTATATTGTTACTGTTACTAAAACTTTAATGTGCGGAATGATTTAATATGTGTACAACACATTAATTATTTATACACTCCTCATAAAAGTATTGAATTTATTCACTTTTCTTCAAATTGCACTATATTATGTAATGCTTCATCAAAAATGTGAGCTATCTTTTTTCATGAATCTTGTGCCTACTTCATGATTAGCTAAAATTTATGTCATTATTTTTTAATTAGTGTCTTATAATATATTCTTGTTATTACATATACTCTTGCGTATATGTAATTTAAATTTTCTCCATTTGATTGAATTTATTTGATTTTTTTCTTCTTATCATTTATCCAGAATCATTGTGGCTTGAAGAGTGCCCGATTAGACATGTAGTGGGTTAGATTCAAAGAGTCATCACAATATCTGGAGTTAAAAATTTTTAATTTAACTTTTAGACTTTCATTTGGTTACTGGTTATTGGATTTGCTTGGATAAAACATTAAATTCTGCTTTGCTACAAGCAAGATAAGGAGGACAGTTTAAAAAACCCTAGTTTTTGATAACAAAATACGGGACGGATTACACATTGTACCGAAATCTTGATTTGATTCATATTACTTAATTAATAATAATTATACACATTATTAAATCTTTGTAATTCTGCCTTTCATTGAAACTAGAAAAGCCCTTTAACCGCAAATCCACTCATAACTGTGCCAACATCATGTTCCAAATATACAAATTATATAATTTTACCTGTGTATTTGTTTTCATTGATAAATATAACTATCTCTTTCACCTAAAAATGTTCTTTTCGCAACAGTACAATCACTGTGGAAAAATATTTCCTCATTTCAAGAGATCTGTCGTATCAGTAGTCAGTAAGTATTGTAGGCGTGCCGCGTTTCGCAACTGTACACAAATAAGATGAAGGAAAGGATCAAAAACGCCCACAGAAATTCAAAACAAGAAGCAGTTTTGGAAAAAACATTTACATCCAGCCAGATCTACAAAAAATTTCTTTTAAGAATGGAAAGACTTTCAATACTTGCTAAACCTAGTTCTAGTTACCTAGTGCTAAACCTCGGATGTTTTATATATGGATAATTTATTGATTTTTTTTTGTACCAGCTAGTTCGTTTTGAATAACTTGCTCTTAATGGAATCCTTAGGGTTTAATACTCTTGACTTTTCTTCATGAATTAAGCCAAGTAATTTAGCGTGTGATATTGAAATTGAGATTCGATCTCTGGGTAGGACGGCGTAGAAGCAATCCTAGCTAGTGATTATGAAATAATTAAATTTGTAGATGTGAGAATGCTCATTCCCTCTTTGCTTTCATTTCACGCCATAAACAACAACCATTTATATTTCGACATTTATTATTCTCAAATATTGTGTTATGTATAGTAGTTCTATTGCTTCGCTTCCAACAATTAATTATTTTCAATTTATTTATTCCCAATTTGCTCCATATTTCTAAGTGCAAACTTTTGAGCTGAAAATGAATAGGAAACATTTTTTAAGTAAAAATAAAGGGAGTGTGTTGTTTTTATCTAGTAATGCGGTGTGATCAAATAGTTTAAAAAAAATAATATTCATTTCATCTTGAAAATATGCGAATTTCCATTTGTTAATTAAGTTATATCAATAAACAAATAGAGTAGATATACTTTTTTTTACAACTATACCTTTTTTCAGCATTAAGGACAGAATTTTTAGACCATATGCGCTATATTCCTGACATTTATCGGACCGAAATATTTAGGTTGTCAACTTAAAAAATCCAAAAACTACCTCTCAAAAAGCTCTATCCCCGAGTGTTTCCCAAACTTTATTTTCACAAAACAACATGCTCCTTTTGTTTTTTTAGTTTATTTTTATTTAAAAATGTTTTCCCATTCACCCTGCATGTCCAAAATTGGTATGCCTACGTCCATTTTGCACTGTATTGTGCTCTGCACATTTTGAGCCATCCTTGACCTCTACTTCGGCATCATTATGCACATTTGACCGATATTTTGTCACTGAATAGACAACTGTATTTAGTTTTAGAAAAATGTTCGTTCTAAAGGGAACGGATGTAACATTTATTGTGTTGTCTCTAACTGAGAGTAGAAACTACATCACAGAACATTTTCGAGAAACTGAACTAACTCGTGATTCCGGGCATTGATTGGACAAACTGTAATTCCGTTACTTCTGATGGTGCAAAAGTAATGGTTTTATGAAGAAAATCCGAGCGTCTCATAAGTCATGTTGCAATTCAGTGTGTCGTTCACAGGGTGACTTAAGTGACAAAATGAGGGAATGATTTTAGAAATTCTAATGTGAAAAATAATTTGGAGCTACCTTGATGATCTTGGGGAATTAGTGAATTGTATTTGTACTCATGAAAAAAAGCACAGAATTTTCGGCGAGTTATGTAAGGAGGAAGCCAACCCGTTGACCAAACTCTTACTTCATGCTGAAGGGAATTGGGCTATCGTGTGGTAAGGTTCTCTATCGCTGAGAGAGTTTCCTGATTTTGAATTTATTTTCCAGTGAAAATGGCCTTCTTACTTCCAATATGTGGTTTCTTAATCCATTTTAGGATGATGAGACTTAACATTCTGATGCGTTATTATAGCTCCCAACACCAATGTATTCCCATTTTTTTTAATTTTATATAGAAATTGCTTTAAGTTTTTTTTTTTGCCATTTTCAACCTTTATTATTTATTTAAAAACAGAAAATTTATATCATCGCAATTTTTAATATACACACAACAAAAAATAAGGTGGGTGAGTGGGAGGTGACTTTTGCGTGAATAGAAAAAGAGTGATCTTCATATCAAGAGAAGTGCTTTATATAGTGCTGCCAATGGTATTCTGTTTTCTCTTGATGGTGCGTCTGCGAGATTGTCTTTTGTGCCCACATAGGAGATCTTTCTAGCCACATCTCAGGGCCAGGAGTTGACGATGAGGTTTAACCAGAGATTTGTGCTTCCAGATTTCTCCCAAACTTGGATAGTGGTGGTGCTAAGTTCTAGTTATCATATCTTCAATTAGAAGATCTAAAAATTCTAAGTAAAATTATTATTTTAATATTATTATTCATTAAAATAAAAATATTTAAAAAATTATCATCAGTGTCTTGAACAGCTGAAAAACTGCTACATCACACGAATGCTGCTTTGAGGACCAGTATTACACCCGTGTATCAAGGGCGCGCACCCTCAAAATTATTTAGAGGGAGGGGGGGGGGCAAACTTTTATTTTATAATTTTTAAAATTTATTTTAAAAGAATTTGTATACGGTAAAAAAAGAAACGTAATATGGAAAGTCTATTCACAAGCTAAACAAGTCTTTTAGTGATATAAAAAAAGGTAAAATTGAAAAAATTCCTAATTATTCGTGGATCGAAAGGCTTTTTCCACCCTTGAAATCACATTAGAGGGGGCGTCGCCCCCACCCCTCCCTCGCTGTTGGATATGCGTCCATGCTGTGTGCCAAAAAATGGAAATCGTCCCATTCTCCTGTATGTTATGATAGCAGAAATGTGAATTATGCATGCTGATTTATTGGCAATATCACTTTTTCAAGAAATGCCACATGAAGTAGATGATGCCTGTTAAAAATATCACCTCCCATAACTTGGAAGGTGTGAACCTTCTCTATCCTTTACTGAGCAGAATTTTTACAATAATCCTATGCCCTCTTTTCAATAAATGTTTATATGTTTAAAGCCGACGATTTTCATTTTTCGTTACACCGACTAATCCTCAACGGGTTAAGTGAGGCATTATTAGCCGTGTATATAGTTATCTGTCGTGTATTCAAAGTGGACATAAGGAAGCCACAAAACGATAAAATAACGAAAAAAGTTGATTAAGTTTAACGAAAGTACACCGGAGGTTTGAAAATAGTTCATATAGTATATTTGACTCTTGTCAAATAAAATTGTTATCAAAAATATTTTTTGTTAAAATTCAGTACAATTTGATAAATCCAGGTCCAGCGCAAATTTTTACACTTTAGATTAATTCCAAAACATGATTGTATTTTCAGGCGGCAACCAAGTCAAGTCTTTTGGCGCCAATTTATATAAAAAAGTTTTTTTATTGCAATATCTGTTTACTCAGCTTTCATGCATGACTGACTACTCAAAGGGATGATACACGCACGTACAAGTAATAATTGCCTTGAGTAATATTAATTTTATACAAAATTCCTGCTGGTGTTGAATTGTCGTCGTTCTGTGATGTATTTGTGCACCACCTCCGTTGGCTATTTTCTCCATCTAACCACAACCGATTCGATGCATGTAAGCAGCATTCATCATCGACTTCATCAAGAACACATCGTGATAGTGGCTCGAACTCGGATATAGCTCGTGATTAATGAAGAGGAAGGAAGTATGACTGCTCTAATTGCACGCCTCTCCTCTCTTTTCTTTACATTTCACTTTCGTTTACACTCTCTGTGCCATGAGACGTGTAGAAAAAGGCTGTTTCGTTACCTTCGTCTCGGAATTTTCGCCATTTTGCCCAAAACATATGTTTTGAAGCCATAGCTGCTTAATCGGAGGTCGTGGAGTCCGAGATTTTAAAGGGATACAAGTCATTTTTTACTACTTGGAGTAGGAGTCCGATTTTTGAAAGTGCTATGAGACGGATACTTAAACTACAAGATGGATCCATCAATAGAATTCGAGTCAAAACGCCCGACAATCGAAACACCCGATACAAGAACGTCTGAAACTTGAATTTACAAAAAATATTTAAAAATTGATTTTTTATCTTATATATTTTCCTAAGAATATGTTAAATTTTACACTTTCTTGTTTCACATGCATAAAAAAACAGATACAAGATTTCTAATTTATCAATCTTATCGAATTGAACTACTCCTGAAATTTTGAACCAAAATCAGAAATTATTTATATTCTTGTTTTCCTGTTTAAATTAGTCATATCTTTTCCGGTTTCAAACTGATTTTCCGTTTATTGGTAGTTTAATGGTTTTTCAAACCAAAAAAATAATGTATTTTTGTATGATCACTTTTATCTTTCAAGTCAAATTAATCCCTATCATTTCTTGTCAAATCGACCGTTTTAAAAACTGTTCAAATAGAATAAACTTAAATAAATAACGCCCGAATTATTATTTTCCGGAGTTTTGGTTTTCGGGCGTTTTGATCCAGGACTGAATTGGATTTGTCAAGTGAAAGCATCAACAGGAAGCGTATCATAATGTCAATAATCATGGGATAGAAAAGTTTGAAAAAGGTAATCTATGATATTAGTAAATAGAATAATATTTAAAAAATAATATATTTATTCGCACGGCCGGTGCTAGAAATTGCGTGGCCCAATTAGATAACTAATAGTAATGACTTTTGTATTGCATCTTTTGTATAATATGCTTATCCTTAATGAAGGAATAAAAAACAGTTTATCTTTCATATACCAAAAGTTTGATCGACAACATTAAATTTTATTTTAAAATACCAAAAAAAAGGCAATTAAAAGTATATAATAGACGAATTTTTAGAAAAGACTTTTCTAGTTTGTTCTGTGAAAACTGCTCAAAAAGTATTTGAAGCTGCAGTTTACGCCATTTTTAAAAAGAGCATAAGAAAACAAATATTAAAAATTTTTTTTTGTTAATTGCATGAAATGAGTTAAATATCAGGAATAAGAATTTTCAATTTTTTTCATGTAGGGGGCCTATTTTAAAAAATGGGTCAATTAGGCTTAAAACCTGTTTACTGCCAAATTTCCGAGTATCATTTGCTATATGTACTATGTAGTGTACAGTGCCGTATTCAGCAAATTATTATACGAGTCGTTAGGAGGGGGGGGGGGGTTAAAAATTTTAAACTTGGGCGAAGTATTTAAAAAATAATCATCATCATAACCAAGTTAAGGTAATTCGTATTACATTGAATTTCAAATATATTTCTATTTACAAAAATAACTATTCCCAATAAACTGGAAGACATACAAATATAAAAGATCGATACTTCATTTTAAGAAAGTGGAGTATTTTGGGTTTTTCCCTAGGCTCTCAACACGGGACTGAGAGGCGTTAAGAAAGCATGTAAATCTATATCATCATTAAAAACTGCAGAAAATTTCTTGCATTTGTCCCTTACATTGACAAAAATTTTAGACATATTGATCAAATTTAGTAAGAAAGTAGAGGCTATTTAAGCAGAGGGACCATGACCACTGCCCCTTCTTTCTATCCCCTAGTGACTAGTATTAGAAATATCAATGAAGCAGATAAAAATATAATCTTGAACCAATCAAATATAAGAATAGAATTTTTAGATGTTTTCTTACGTTATCTAATCACTTCACTCGCTTTACCAGATCTAGCATATACTTCCTTTACTCAATATATTTTATTTTGTGTGTGTGTGTGTGTGTAAGTATATTGCCATGTCACGCAGAAAGATTTTTATCGTGGTGTTCTTAAGTGTTGTTAACACTAAGTGTCAATGTCGATACACTTGCATATGACGCTTAATTTAAATTTCTATGCAACTTCCTATTTGCATTTGCGCGACTAAGCTTGTCCTCAGTTTTGCTAATAATAATAACACTGTGTAACAAATTTAAGGTTCAAAAAGAGTACAAACTAAATAAAACCCTTTTTACAGATAAAAAAACAACACTGAATTCAAATCTGACTTTCATTTTTCTATATTAGCAACCGTTTTTTTGTACTGAGATTTTTTTCTTGGTATATACTAGTAAACGTTATATATTGAAAATCAAAAAAAAATAATTTTAGTTCTTTTTGCTCTTTTGTAGTGAGTATTCTCTTCTTCTATCAGACTCCAACAGTACTCTGCTAACATCCCCGGGCTCCACTTTCCTTTAAATCGGCTTTCCATCACCGTAATGTCTTGGTGAAATCTTTCACCATGTTTTTCGTTACACCACTACCTTACCAATCTTTTTTTCAAAAAAATGCAAGTGAGAGTGAAGCATTTGAACTTTAAGAGTCTATATTACAACCGATAGCATGATAGTACTTTAACATGTCATCAACAACTTGAACATAATTTTCTGTGCGATTCTTCCCCAAAAAAGTATTGCATACCTTCTTGAAAGACTCAAAAGCAAAATTTTCTTTTTCAAGATGTTCAAAAAAAATTTCATCAACCAAAATTTTTCGGATTTTGATTTTAACTTGACTCAGAGATGGGAATTTTTTGTCAAGTATTCAAATGCAGAAGATTGTTTTTTCAATGCTTTGACAAACTGCTTGAACAAACCAAGTTTAATATGCAAGCAAGGAAGAACTATTCTCTCCTTTTTGACAAGAGGTATATTTACAATATTATTTTTTCCAATTTCTACTTCATCTCCGTATGGCCAATCCTTACGTACATAATGATCTTTCCTATCTCTAGAATTCCACAAGCATATAAAGCAACAAAATGTTGTATATCCAAGTTGTAGACAGGTCAGCATAGCCATAACTTTGAAGTCAGCACAAATATCCCAGTTATGAAGTTAGGAAGTAGAACGGCTTGATGCTTTCTTTGGATGAATCTATAAAAAGTATCCAGTTACAACTATCATAAGGAAAATCTAGATGCTTCAAAAGTTCAGTTACGTTATTACAGAAAGACAAGTCATCATGCATTGTAAAAAGTGTAACAGCTCTCAGTGCGTCGCCTGAACATGGTAATTTTCACTTTTTTTCAAGAAGATATCGTTCCTGAAGTCTGGATGCCAAAATCTCACTTTTGTCTTTGGTTAAATAAAGATCACGGCTTAAATCATTTAAAGCTTTTTGAGAAAAGAATATTGGCTTGTTTTTGTTTTCTAATTGATCTGCTTCTTCACATTCACTACTAAGATGTTCTTCATCTTCACTGCTAGAAATTTGTGTTTCTTGTTTTTGCGGGACTGGCACAGGTAAGTCTTCTGAATGCTTTACAGGACGCATTGCTGATTGGATAGCTTTGATAAATTGTGTGCTTTTTCTTCTTGGCTGTAGTATATCCCGTAAAATCTTGTTGACAGAAATAGCAATCGTTGAAGTGATTTTCTTGCTCGCGCCATATCATTGGTATAGCAAACTTCATTTGAACATTTTTCCGAAATACCAAGCATTCAATGTCTTTACACAGACCAAGCAACAAATGCGAGGAGCCCATGATTTACCTTGATCTCCTAAGTCACAATTAAAATACGCTTTGTACATTTTTTCACATAACGTGTTATATTACGTTTTTCTTTAGAGAAAACTTACTCTCCACAAATGTAAGAAAATTTGTTCGGATTATTTTTACACTGTCTTCCATTCATTTATTTATAGTTTATCTAAAAAATAGAAAGTAAAACAATTAATATATTTCAATTCTCAAGCTTATAGTGACAAAAGTTTTTGTATAAAAAATTTAATTTTTTTTACTATTTTGTGTAACACAATCAATAAAAAATGTTGATTTTTCCAAAATGGTGCCAAATCAATGAAAAATAAGTCACGACTAGAATTGTAACTTTATTTTGTATATAAAAACTTGTATGAAATTTTTGTACTTAATAATTTGATGCATTGTTGTATATTTGTCTCTATTGATTCGCTCGAAAGGTATAGTAGAGAAAGAAGATAACTTTGCAAATTTTTTAATCAGAACCAGGATTGTTTCCAAAAATATGCTTCTAAATGAATACAGACTATCACTAATTTGGAATGTTCTGGACTGGCCTGTTTCTGGAGAATCAGGTCAATTCGGCCTCCAAATATATTGATATTAATATCGTTCTGAAAATAAATTGCAAAATTTATCTTTATTTAATTCATATTTTTACTTGTCTTGCTTTGATCTACAAATTTACTTTTAAAATTTAAAACTAAAATGTGAAAAATATTTGATTTTATTGAAATATAAAGAAAGGATTGAAAATTTATAATGAAATGAGATAAGAAAGGATAAACATTTAAAATCCGTGTTAATTAGACGTTGAGAGTAATAAATTTTCAAAATGCATTTCTTGTGAAGGGTGTTTTTCAAATCCTCTTTCGTAAATATAATGAAGACTAATATTCACCATAAACAAATTTGTTAAACTCGGGAACAAATTTTACAGTTGCTTCTTCCACTCGAAGTTGGATTAATTGAACGAAATCCTTAACTTAAAAGATAGTAACGAATGATCAGTTCATTTCTACTTATGTTCACATTTTAATTCTTAAGAGAAAAGTATTAGCCTCTTCTTTGATTATTATTTCTCTAAACACTTTTAGGAAGCCTAAACTATTTTTTGAAGAGCGTGATCTAATTGTAAACGGTCCGGATTAGGCGATAGTATTAGAACAAAATTTAATACCAAATATATCATCTATAATATATGTAGTAAAATAGCGCCAATTAGAACACACGAAAATGGCCCCGCAGGCTTTTTGAAAGATCTTTAACGTCAAACTCCTTCAGATTCATTCTTTGTTCATTATTATCTCCTGACAATACTTTTTCTAATGAGATGTTTTGCGTTCATGCAGATCTTATTGGTCACTGTGGTTATATAAATTGATACACCAGCACCAGATTTCTTCATCATCCACATTCCACTATTGCTACATGTTTGATAAAATATCCTCACAGCATAATATGAATCTAAACCGAGCAGACTCACGCCACACCATCACTTATTATCGATCATCTTCCTCTCCATCGCTGTAGGTTTTTGCTATATTTATGCATATGTGTTACATTATTTGTGAAACCATGAACAAAACTAACAGTGTTTTCCATGTCATCTTTGCTATGAAAAGTAAATTCCAGATAACTTTAGTGTATTGATCTTTCTTGGTAGGTAGTGGTGGTACGGTACCTGAAACTGACGGTAATGTTTTCTTGTCCCGCTGGTTTCAAACTACACTTCGCAAACAAGATTCAAAGAATTTTGCTGAAAAAGAGCAAAAAGATGTTTTAGCAAAGAATTTTGGAAAAATAATCGTTTGCTTCATTGGGTCCTTATGTGACTGTGTGCAAACAGGCACTTTTTATGTTAAACTTTTTTACAAGATAAAATTATTGAAAATTATTTGCTTAAGTCAATTCATTCTCTCTTTTTTACTATAAGGTAATTAAATTTTTACTTTAATTGAAAAGTTTCTTTCACTTTCCTTCGACTGAACTTTCTTCCTACAAATATTTTATAGATATTAAAAAACATGAATTATAACCTATTTTTTTGAATTCTAATTTTCTCAAAAATATCACAATTTCTTGATTAACTGCGAAAGTGGATGTGTTGCTATTGACTCATGTAAGGCATGGATTTTATGGATTAGGCAATAGTGAAAAGAACTTACTTTTTGAAAGATAATCTTTGAAGAATATCCGCTAATTCAAACTGTCTTTTAAATAATAAATACAAAATGCTAACTTCTTGTTTCGACAACTTAAAATTCTGTGGGACAAATTTTGGTTATAAGGTTTCTAGTGGTGCTGAAGATTTCGTATCCAAATGTTGTGTAAACGTTGGATTCGAAACGCCTTCAACTACATTCTATAGTTTAGGGTGCAGTGATTCCTAATCTGAGCGTTACTGCCCCAAGAGCACACTTTTAATTCTGGAGCGCTGTGAAATTCAACGAATAACAAGTTTGTGTAGTCAAATTTTTTTCTCAATTGAAACAAAAATTATACTTTTATTCTTTCTCACTGCAAATGGATTTTCTTCTGTAAATAAATTTTTGAATATTTAGAGAAAGCGTAAGATATACAGTAAACTCCCGATAACTAAGACGTATCGAATTATTTCGAGTTAAATGTAGTTGCAGGTCATGTAGTGTAGTATGTTGTCAATTTTGTTAAATTAATTTTTGATCATCCATATTCTCTGCTACTGCCCACGTGCTTGATATAAGGAGGCAAAACTTTTAAATAAATTATTTTGCATATATTAAAAACAAGAACAAATATATGAAAAAATAGGATAAATTAGATGGAAAGAATTCTACAACGAAATGAAAGAATACATGCGCGCCGCCACACTTCAGTACTCTCAAAGCATCTTAAATATTTAACAACCCGATGGAATGTAATTCACACAGAGCATTGAAAACTGTTATTGAGAATAATAATTGGGGTTTGATTCAGCGGAATTTCGACTTATCCGATTTTGAGTTATCGGGAGTTTACTGCATTTCAATAATATTAACCGAGCATTTAAATTTCGAAGATAAACACCAAACTCAAAGGTCACATCGAAGGTAGGATCAAGAATGTTGAGAGGAAAAGTAGTCATTTTTGGCATTATAAACATTTTATATGACTTTTTTAAATTTCAAAGAAATCATAATTTATAAGGAAGGGGCGTGTCTTTGAAATAAGGGGGCGTGTAAGCGCGCCTTGAGAAGGAAAAGCTTGTGAAACACTGGTCTAGACACATCAAAGGTACTTGTAAGGGTGCATAAAATAATTGGTATTACTCCTTCCATGTAACTTTAAATTTTATAATTTATTCCTTTTTTTTCATTTTCAATGTTACAACTATTTTTATATTGTTTGTTTTAATATTGTCATTACAAACTTTCATTAAAAGCATTTGTTTTAATATTCTTTTGCTCTTTGATTGCTAAAATCTCTTTGTTTCGATTGAAAATGTAACGTGTGATGAAGAATAAAATTTCAAAACAACCCTCATATTCAACCCTTTGAGGTTCAGTATGACACCAGTGTCGCAAGAAATGAGAATATCTTTGAGCGATCGATTTAAATTCTTTACAACCAATCTTGTATGAGCTTTTTCACACAAATCATATTTGATGGTTGCCTTAAGAAAGATTTTTTGAAACACTTTCTTTTTTAGTTTTATTCCAAATAGTAACATAAATGGAGTTTTATTAAGAACACTTTGTATTATATTATAATTGCCACTAAAAGTAACTAGTTTGAGATGAATTTATTTGAAATAGAAATATATTTTAAGACATGAACCAGGTGGTAAAATTTTTACGACATACGAGTATAATGATTATTATATTAGTTGTTTTCTCTGAAAAAGCAAATTTTCATATAAAATATGAAAGTATAAGGCGCATTTTATAATCATGCGATCGTCACAAAATACTTCTTTCTGAATACAAATGCATCTGTTTGAGACATAAGACATGCATACATAAAAAAAACGATCTGTATCGAGACATGTTTTTTTTGGAAATTTTTAACCTGTTCATTCAATTTTTCTCATTTTACTAGTAAAGTAAGTTTACTTTATGCTTTTATAAATTAAAGTATAGCGCTGAGAAAATTGTCTAGTGACAGATCACTAGGGCTTGGTGTAAATGGATTTGTAAAAAGGTTGAAAACTCCTGGCTTACGTTCTCTCTTAATACGTCTTTGACTTGGCTGTGTATAAAATTCTATCGAAATAGAACGCAGAGATTTGGTCTTCAAATTGAAGTAAAGCGCTAAAATTTTATGAATGTGAATCCTCTAAGAATTCTTTTTTAAATTATTGTTCTTTAATCTAAACTTACTAGACTTTGTAGCTGATTTGAGAATCACTATATCACTACTCACAATATTTTGAATCAAGAAATTTTAAAATTGTGAATAATTTCAATCTTACTATTATTATATTAGGGGCGTGAGTAGGGTTGGTTAGATGCTGGATTCGATAACTCAAGGATTAATCCCGCATCAAGCCTGCTTTCCTCATAGTTCGATACAAGCGGCGCAATTGTGCCTTTTCGATGAAAACACCCTATGGTACCATTACGCAACACATTATATAATTTTTGAATAAAATTTCCTAAAAGATGGCGGCATCATCACATTTCATGTCATCGGTAATTAGGTGCAAGATAATGAAGTAATTAAATAATAAGTTGCGTTTCACATTAAATGTATTGTAATTGAGATATAACATACTTTTAGCTATAATTCTTTACACTCTACTTATGTGAATTTTCATTTGGCGCACCTTGAAATATCACGGGGCTTACCAGTGTGACTGGACACACGCTTTGAGTAAGACTTCTACCAGGTCTCATGTTCGAATCAGGTGGGGAACATTTTTACTCGATGAATACACCATTGTTTCTTAAGTTTAAATAAAATCATTCCGCTTCTTGAACTCTATGAGTCTTCTATTTGTTCATACTTTCAAGTATTGTGCTTCACTTTGATTAACAAACTTCATAATTCAACTTTTAGGAACCTACAAGGGGCAATGGTTGAGAGGTATGAGACATGGCTATGGAGTTCGAAATAGTGTTCCGTATGGGTTGGCTTCTTCCCAAAAGACAGCGGTGTTAACTTCCTTCATACCGTCGAATGACTCTGATCGATTACTGGACAAGCGAGACTCCAAACTCGAATCTCGGGGTGGCTTCGTCTTGGTCGCATCCAGCTTGCCTCCTACGCTCAGTAATCTGCCGCAGTATGCGTTCTTCTATTTTATAATCCCTGCATGCCCATAAAGAAATCTTTTCTTTATAAGTATAACAAAATTTAATATTAGACTTTGATTTCTTGCTCATTTTTTGGAAATATTATAAATAGGGGCTTGACTAATTACCATAAATCCTTCAACAATTTTCCTAACGACTTCAGACTTTATTTGTAAAAAAATAATTCTATAATCGCTTTTCCTAATTATCATTATTGTAACAGACCATTAAATATTTTAAAGCATTCTTTTTATTCAAGGCGCGATCTTTAAACAAAATCTTTTTGATCTTCTATTTCATATGTTTGTGATTTCCTTTTTATTATTTTGTTTTTCAATGCAGTTTCTTATGCGACATACATCATTTTTAAATACGATATTTGTATATAAGTCAAATGTATCTTTCACAATTTATGTCCCAGAATGGAAGACTCAATTTTTTTTATCTATATCAAAAAAGATCCTTTAAATAATTTTAAAAATGAAAAATATATTTTTAGTTGTTTGTGAACTCTTCGGTATATAAAAGCAATTTCAAAATTGTTAAATACTTACTCTTTGTTTGTTAACTTATCAAATCTTTGCAAAATTTAGATTACTTACAAAAAATTGACTATTAAAAAAGTTGACTTTTGTTGACCTAATAACCTAGACTTCTTTTACACAAACTTTATAAAATAAGAGCATTTACGTGTTTTGAACAAGTGCTTTACCAATCAAAAGTCGTCTTTATTGACTTTTAACCTGATTATAAATGATAAAAAATTTCTAATGATAAAACAATTTAAAAAACAATAATTATTATTAGTATAAATAAATCGAATTATATTTTATTTACTTAAAAAATTTGAGAAGAGGCATTTCAAAAAAATTTAGACAATATATTTTCTAAATATAAACAGAACTCTTTGCAAAAGAAAAAAAAGCATAACTTTGCAATATCGTTATGTATCAATTGTCCATTTATGATATTTGGGGGCGTGAGTAGGGTTGGTTAGATGCTGGATTCGATAACTCAAGCTCTTGGGTTCGATTTCGCATCAAGCCTGATTTCCTCATAGTTCGATACAAGCGGCGCAATTGTGCCTTCTCGATGAAAACACCCCGGGGTACCTTTACCTTTATTGCATCTTTAATAAGCGTTTCCGAAGGAATGGGACCTCAGTGTCCCATTGAAGTACATGCACCATTATATCATGTCTAATTAGTTAGAAAGATGTGTGCACATATATAATATATACTCTAAAATCGAGAATATATTTAATTAAGTATGTTTAATGCCGCTCTTATTTTTAATGTAATTTTTTTGTATCATTAAAGTTTATAGATTTAAATATTTTTTGCATATCTTTAAAAATTCTCTTAGTGATTATAAGCTTAATGTGTAAGTAATTTTATTATTTCTTTATTGAAAAATATACATTTTCTTTTTAGTTTCTCTCCCAAAAATATATTTTTTATATCTAAAATTCATTTGGCATAAAGTTGTCATAATGGCAATCAGCCCAAATTTGTATAAATGCACTAACTTTGCGTAGAATAAAACCACAGGCCTTTTAACAATATATTAAAACTCTTGCATTGGCATCTGGTGTGCCCACCACTGTTATATAATATTGCAAGGGTAATCTCTTTTTTACATCCTTAGATATTCTTCCTCCTATAAACCCAAAACAATGAAGGACAAGTCAAAAGCCTTTGGCTCCAATCTCTTACTAACCTTCAACATCAGGAAGCGCAAATCTATCAGTGATTTGACGAGCCAATCCCAAACCTACCTATACAATCCCACTAAAAATACTGGGAAGAAAAAGGGAAAGTTGATGTTCAGCTACAGTCAGGAAAGTTCTGTTAGCGCGCCTGTCTTTTCTGCCGAAAACCGTAATCCACTCCACACTTCTTTACAATAGCTACCTCTAAATTTGCATGTCACAAGATCACTTTCATCTCAGCCATGCGCTAAATTTTGATTTGAACAATGAAAGTTCGTTGTTTCAAAGTTCTCGGTATCTCAACATTATTAGCCTTTTCAGACCCACTGGGACAACAGTGTCCTATAAAATAAGAATTTACTCCTTTAAGTTATATAAAAACTCATTAGTTTCAGGAATCTGCCTCATCAAGAAGAAAATTGTGCTGCGTAATGCTGTGTATGAGAGTTAGAGCCGGCTATCAACAATTGGTTGGCATTATTCAAGCCCACCTTTATAACAAAGAGAGAGTAGTGCAGTACATAATACCAATTTCTATTCTATTCATCTTTCATTACATCTAATGGCGTAATCTATTCTTAGTGTTACTTCTAATAAACATTAAAGTTTCAAAGGTAGCAGGCCTTACCTTCAATACAGAACATTTTTGATAAACTACTAGTCAATGTTAATCTGCACTTCTTCCCAAGTTGGGGGTCGGTGGCAATGATCTAGAGCAGGGGCCGGGAACCTTTTTGACTAAAATAGCCCAAAAAACACATATTTTAAAATCTAATCCTCTGAGAGCCATATATATTTTTAAATACTGATTACAACTAAATGGAAAAAGAAGACCAACAATTTTATAGTATAATAAGACTCTGAATTTATTTTAAACAACATTGTTTTATCGAAGTTATTTATTAATAAGCAAAGTCTGCATCATCAGCTTTATTTGTGTCGTCGTGATTCGTAATGATGACGAAATTAAGAGAGTGTAGAATTGGCAAGAAGGAAAAGCATTATCGCAATACCTCCCTTTATCCTGAAGTCCACCTAATTTATCTGAGAGCCAGATGCAGTCATCAAAAGAGCCATGTCTGGCTCGCGAGCCATAGGTTCCCGACCCCTGATCTAGAGCCTATCTTGTTCTAACCCGAGAGTATGTATTTTTTCCAAGAGCCCATCTTTCTATCTCTTGCAAGGTCTTCCCCTTTTTATTCTGCGACTACAATCCCATCAAAAGTTTTTCGAACGATGTTCTCTTTTTCATTCTTAGTATATGGCCATACCACCTTAGTTTGCTTCTTTCTATAACACTTAAAGCACTAAAGGTTACTAGGCCACATCTCCTGTCTGGTCTTAAGACTTTACCTTCAATACAGAGCATTTTTGATAAATGGGGGCATTTTGAAGTCACTACTAGTCAATGTTAATCTGAACTTAATGTCTACATATATTAGTATACCCTTTGTGATTTCAGGCCTCAGCGAACAGAATCAATTTTACAAGAAATTATAAAGTATTTGAATTGTATTTGAAATTTTTTTTTCAAATACATTTTCTAAGTATTTATACACACATCCTCATTTTCAAACTAAAGTTACAAATGCAGTCAAAAGTATTTAAAATACCCTACAATACAAATACAAATTTATTTGAGCCCGAGTCTTATTGATATAATGTTAATTGTTTTTAAAATATAACTCAAAAACATAAACATCAAATGAAAACAATATTTGTTCAGTGAAAATATAATAAGCCATAATTATAAGTATGCTTTGTTTAAATTTCCAATTTTACTCCCGTTTATGTGGACTTTACGTAACTATAAATTTTTTCCCATGTTTCTTAAATTTGTTTCTTCTTTGTGGTTCGTTATTTGAACTGTGTGAATATTATAGGCATTACTTCTGATGACGCACTCAGCTTCATAAGTCAAGAAGACGTGCTAGATATGAACATTACTGAGATGTATGCTGGTGAGTGGAAAAACGATAAAAGATGTGGATTTGGAGTTTGTGAACGATCCGATGGTCTTCGGTAAGAAGCCGATTCGCGTTTATTAGGACAAGAAATGTTTCAAAATCCTAATTTTTTAAAGTTATGAAGGTGAGTGGTTCAACAATAAAAAAAATGGCTACGGCTGTACGAACTTGCCTGATGGACGCAAAGAAGAGGGAAAGTATAAGAATAACATTTTGGTGTCCACATTCACAACTTCTTCCTCATCTGCTCAGGGCTTTTCCGTAAACACTTCCAGAAGTATTGTTAATTTAATTTCCCGCTCCAACAACAAATTGAAGGAAAAAGTTGACAATGCAGTGAGTCATGCACTACGAGCCTGCCACATGGCCACTCAGAAGTCTGATATTGCTGTTTCTAGGTCTTTTTCATTCTTTCTGCCTGGTGCCAGCCCTTAGTTTATTACATTTTTATTTGAACAGGAGCAATACAGCGAATGAGAAAGCCGAAAAAGCAGACTTGATTGCTCAAAAAGCGCGCGAAAATTCGAATACTGCCAGATTAGTTGCTAAGAAATTCGCACCAGATTTCCACCAGCCAGGTAGATGCAATCTAATTTAAGATTTTTAAGTACATTTAATTTTTTTTGCCAAAATTTAAATATTTTTTTAAACTTTTATTGTTATATAAACTGAATGTGTTTAGAGAGAATGTTTTGTGAAAAAAAAATTTTACTCAATAATTCTTCAAGGGTCTCATCAACAAATATAGTTAGAACATATTTGGCGTTGGGATGAGTCAATAACAACTCCGCAGTTTTTATGATGTGTCTTGTAGACATCTGAAATGTCTCGCCATTTTACTTCGTGAGCTTCTTCTGTGACTTGCACAAGAGGTAACAAAAAACTAAATGATGGTTCTTTGAGAACCTCTTCTGAAAGGCACTACGAAATGAACCACAATCTCATCTACTAGAAGTTGTTGTTTTCAAATTAAGCCCCCGATAAAGCCATTGTATTCATGGTTTTTGAAAAGGCCTGTTTTAGGTATTGCTTTGCAACTTCCAGGGAAATTGATGTTTGATGACTTTGTCTTCTTCAAACTTAGCTAAAATACATTATCAGTCAAAGTGGTAAGCACGAGCGTGCATAGGCCTACTTTAGCTGTAGAAAACTTGAGATATAGCAATAATCCAGCCGTTTCGCTCCATTACATCATTTGGAAAAGACACAATTTTGTTTATGGTTCATACACCCAGTTGCTCCTACATCACAGAAGAAGAAGAAATCCATATCAATTATATTTTTATTTTATAAAAACGTCAAAAAGGCCTAAATTACATAGCATATTCTATATGGTACCACTGTTTGCATACTGGTACAACTTTTATATGCATAAAATAATTCATTCCAAGTTTCGTAACCCAAGAGAACAAGTTACACATCACTATATTTAATAATTCTTTGGTATTGAGTCAAAAATTTATAATTTTTGGGACGAACAGAAAATACATTCTAAGATGCCAAGAAAATTCGTATATGTGTTCAAAGATCAGTTAAGCAACCGCCGGCTTAATTTATGTAAACTTAAGGGTTTATATCAGATAGTGCAGGGGAAAATTAGATAATTATTTTTATCCATCATTCATCAAAACGTCATTTACTATCAGGACTAAGCACTTCAACATGATATTTGAAAGATTCAAATGAAGTAATTGGATGAATGGAATTTCCTTAGATAGAAAAAATGCCGAGTAATTTCGCAAATAAACCATATCCTTCTAAATGTATCTAAACTAATTTTTCTAAGCTCGACTTATCACATATTAAAGTTTAGCTGGTTTTTTAAAATTAAGTTATTTTTAGTTAATGTTCTATTTACATTAATTTTAATATAACTAGTAAAAACAATTAGTTCAATACTTGTGAACTCTCTAGAATCTTCTCCATTGAAAGATATAACATCAATTTGAAGACGTGACATAAAAGACAAATGAAGCAAGTGATAAGCTTATTCCATTATTGGCATTTATTTAATGCAATATAATGGTGTAAAAAATTGGACTCCGTACAGAACATTTAAAAAAGTATTTTGATACTAAAATTGTCAGAAATGTGAAAAAATAATTTTGCTCTCAAATTTAACGGCATTAATATAATGCCATAATATTACTGAAATATTACCGATAAAACTAAAATATTTTAACTGTTTAATTTTTTTTATTAAAAAACTTTTAACCTTTCATCTTTCTTGTATTCAATAGCGAAAAGAAATTCGAAAACCGTTAAGAAAATATTGTTTTTACGGGTAATGAAGTTCAGAGGGGGTTGACTGTATCTTATTGTTCACATTTCGAAGTTATTTAACAAAAACTGCAAACTTTGAAAGTATTTTATTTTATCAAAAAGGAACTGTTATCCTCAAAAAACGACTAAGAGATCAAACGATATTCATGAACACAAGCTTCAATCCGCCTCTATTTTCCAAAAGTCTTAATATCAATCCTCCTGCCTTAGATTCTCAATCCATTGCATCCCTCTACGACTCCAACCTAGCCAGAGAGTTGTATCCACCCAACAGTATTTTTTCATCGCATAATATTTATGAATCTTATCTCTGAATAATCTTTTTTACATTTTTTGTAGAAACGAGTTATTTTTATTGATTTTAACTCAAAAAGCTGTATGTGCGTTTCTTCTTTTTTGCAGCTTCTTCATAACCAAATTGAGAGAACCAAGGTTTAGAATTTTTAAAATGACGATGTGCTAGATATTGATAGAATACTTGATATGCGATTTCATTTTTCGTTTTTCCTAAGAAGTGGGTACGACTTGAGAAATTTTATAGTCCCTGTAAAAGTTAACAAAAACAGATAAATTGAATAAAAATTTAAATACCTTTGGTGTGTGAAAAGCATACCTTTTCAAAAATAAATTTTGTGTGATAAAAGCGCAAATTGAACTCATTCTTTAACATCCTAAAATAGAGTTATTATAAAAAGCAGAAAAGGAAGTAATTAAATATCTTAACTAACATCAGGGGTGACAAAAAAGAGTAACTATGGTGCTTCCAAAGAAGGCTTATATAAACGAGATAGAAAACGTTATAGCACATAAGTGAGGTTAGTATAATATACGGAGTAGTAAACAAATGACACAAATTGAAGCTTAAAACTCGAAATTATGCTACAGCATGTTATAAATATATCACGTTGTTATAGAATTTCGAGTATAAGTGGAATTTTTCTAGTTTAATTTATATTATAATATAATTATTTTAAACATATCTTTATTAAAAAACAAAATCTAAGCCACGTCTTGACCGAATAATTGGGGTCCCATGAGCTGAATGAAAGACCAATGAAATTGATTATCATAAGATTGGCAACATGTTGAACAGTAAGACGGCTTCTTTTATCAGAATATATTAAATTCATTCTCGAAAAACCGCGTTCAGCCTCTGCAGAACTCACAGCTATAGTATTGATGATACTTTTTGCTTTTTTAACACTTTGGGGAACTTGAGCCTTTTCAGAACTGCCAGACTTCACAAAACATTTTCCACGTAGTCGCGAAAATCATTGATATCAATCTCATGATTGAAAAAATGGGAAAAAAATTTAAATGGAAAAATAGTTTAACTCATTAAAATCTAGGTTTGGTACAATATGAAATTAGAATTTACACAAAATAAGTGACAATTACACAATCTTCAACAAAGACACAAATATTGTCTATAACAGCCATGTCAAACATGCGGCCCATTACAAGCAGATTTGCGGCCCACACAGATTACAGTATTATTAATTATAATTTTATGTATAAGTATAGATTTAGACTTCTCAGAGAACTAGGTTGACTGATTTTCACTTATCATCTCTTATAAAAGTTCGCACTGCGTAGAAAATTCAGCCAGACATAGCAAAGATTGTCAATAACAAGAGGTGTCAAGCCTCGGGACAAGAACATGTAAAGTATTTGAATAATTAATAATAAATGTTTATTTTGAACTATTGTAATTTATGTGCATTTCATTTGTAGTTCATTCAAATACATGTGGGCCATGTATGTTGCCTTATAAACTTTTTTTATATTAAAATAAAGAACAGATTTATATCCGTGCTAATTTTTTAATTAAATTATTTTGTTTAAATACATGACTTTGTACTTGCATTTTTGAATATAATCAAACCATTACATGTTTCTAAGTTAAAAGTAAAATATTCTACAATAATTTTTATTGAACAACTTTAAATATAATTGTAGGAGTGCGGCCCTCATGAGAACACAAACTCACTCCTTTGGCCCTCATGGGACTCCGAGTTTGACATGCCTGGTCTATAATACAAGGTTTATTCTGCTACATAATAACTTATCTGTTACAATAAGACTTCAAAGTTGTAAACTGATAGTTCAAACCTTTCGACAAACCCTCATAAAGTTTAATTAAGTCAAATTACATTGGTAAATTTTTTAAGGTATTAAATTATGAGTTTTTTAGTCACTGCATAATTAAATCATTTGCACAAACGATATACCATCAATTTAATTGAAACTTTAAACACTTTTATTCATATTGCACTAAAAATTATTCTACACAAAAACCGAAAAAAACAAACTCTGGATATATTGGCAATAATATTCTTAATTTTTAAAGCTTTCAAAAGTCATTGAATATTTTTCCAAAGTAAAGATTCAAAATTTTTTTGAAATCAACTAGTCATATCTCAGTAAATAAATCTAATTAAAACAATTTACCAAAAAAGCTTTAGAAAATGAAATTCAATGAGAGAGAGAACAAATAGCAAATTACAAAACTAAGCAGTGTTTATATTTTGATGAATGATTTGACGGACGTTTTCCTACGCATAAAAATTATTTGACAAGATTTATTGGGACTTATATACACTCAAATTCTTCTTTCTTTCTGATACTTCCAGATGTTTGAAAAACTTCACTTTACAAGGATTATGCAGTGTAATACAAAAACAACAGTGGTTCTCCCTATAGAGAATGAATACCAAAATAAAGCCTTTTTATGGAGAGAGTTTAATATTGATTTGTTCGATTTGATGACTTTGAAATTACTCAAACTCTTTTCATAGTTTATTTGCGCTTTGTCGCTTGCATTTGAAGCCATAATCTTTGTTAGTTGAAACTTGACAGTGATGATGCTTGCATTTATAAAACAATAAATGTTGATGCGAAAACAACAGGTGGTCGTATTATAGAGTGTAAAAACTAGAGTTGGGACTAGATGAAGCGGTCGTATCCCTGAATAGAGGGCTGTTTGTTTAAAAGAGACTAAATACCTCGATGAAAGATACACGAAAATTGCGACTGCGAAAAACGGTCGCAATGGTGGCCTGGTCGTTTTAGAGGGCTGGTCTCTAGGAAGGAGTCTACTGTATATATTTTTATAAAAAGTGAAAAAAAATGTTCATTTTAGTTATATTACTGTAAATCAAACAGACTTGCTTAAAAACTTAGAGTTCTTTTCAAAAATACATTTGCTTACTGTAGCCGATTCACAAGGTTCTGTGAGACGGTTCTAACGAACCGACTGAATCCCACTACTGGATTTATCTTGTGAAGATATTCGCGGAGTAACGGTGACTTATTGCTTCTGAGTTGAGCAAGTGTATGTCTTATTTAATTGATAGTGTTTCTTCATATGTGTCGATTTTTGGTGGAGGAATATTTATGAGCTTGTTATGTTTGAGTGTGGAGAGATAAGCGGTTACTGCTTTCGTGTGTATTACTTTGTTGACGCATCTTTAATTTTGATTGTTTTCTTTGTTTTGACATGTGTCATAAAAGATAAGTTCGTTGTCTTGAAATATAGTATTTTTCATGTGCCTCTATGGTTTTTGAGCGGGGTAGAACTTGTTTTATGGGTGATGTTTTTGTGCTGCTGTGGCTCTCAAGTTAGACGCGTATAAATTAATGTGTTCTTTAAGAGGAAGTATGGATGTTGTGTGTTAGTGTCCACGGTGTTACCTCTTGCTAAACGCAGTGTTTTGTTTTGAATTGTTTGTATCTTTTTCAAGTTAGTGAGAGATATAACAGATCCCCATATTGTGTATCCATATTCTAGTATGGGTCTTGTGATTTGTAGGTGTTGATGAGAATTTCTTTGTTTTCCCCCATTTTGTGCCAGTTAATGCTCTAATAATGTTTACAGTTTTGTTTGCTTTTTCATGAGTGTTTTGCGCGTGTTTGTTGTATATGAGTTTGGGGTCGAATGTTAATCCTAATATTTTAGGATTTTTGTTAGTGTTTATTAAGGTTTTGTCAATAGTAAGATTGAGTTATGTGTTTTGTTCTGTGTTTGCTCGGGTTAAAAGTGTTGATTGAGATTTTGCTGTGTTGATTATTAAATCATTTTTTTTAGCCATATGTTTATCTTGTTTAAATAAGATTGAATGTTTTCTTGAGCTAATTCGGTATTTGAGTGTGTTGATGTTATGGTAATGTCATCAGTGTATGTGATTAGGCTTATTTGATTGTTGTCTGGTGTTGGTATGTCTGACATGTTGAAGAGGATAGGAGAAAGTGAACTACCTTGTGGAACTCCTGAATGTGGGTGTCTTATGTGGGATTTACTGTTTTAGTACTCTGTGTACGAGTATCTTCCGCGTAAGTAGTTTGCTAAAAACTTAATGTATTGAGCATTAATGGTAGTGTTTTTAACAAGTTTAAAGTGTTGTTGTAATTGTGGGGTGAAAAGGTTTTTTGGTGTTAAATCCTCTGTCAATGTTGCGTAGCGTCTGTAGTGCTGTGGTAGTTGAATGACATTTTATGAAACCATGTTGATGTGGAATGTCCTTTTGTATGTTTTTGAGCGATGGCGGATCCAAGGGGCGGGCCTCATGGGCCTAGCCCCCCCCCCCCCCCCCCCTATGAAAAATGGACCCTTACATGTATAAAAAATAAATTTTTGCAATTTATTCATGGCAAAATAATGTTAAAAATATGAAAACATATGTAATTAGTGATTCTAAAAGACATAATACAGCTGTCGTATTCTCTGAAGACTTTTAGCAAAATTGCAAAAAATTTAAATAGATTTCGGCCCCCTATAAGAAATTTCTGGATCCGCCACTGTTTTTGAGGATAATTTTTTCTAATAATTTCATGATTGGAGAAAGCAGAGGAATAGACGATATGATGAGCTTATGTTTTTGTCTTTGCCTGGTTTTGGAATAGAGATAACTCGTGACGTTTTCCAAATATGTGGAATTGTGTTGGTGTTAATAGCTAAATTAAAAATGTGTGTTAATAGAGAGATGACAGTTGGACCTAAGTGTTTAAGATGTATACTTGCTAAGTTGTGAGGTCCAAGAGCTTTACTAGATTTAGTGTTATGAAGTTCCTCTGATACTTCTTTTTCGTTATGTGAGTCTTAGGCAGTTGATTTAATGCTTTATTTGATGTTTTGTTAGTTTGCTTTGGTAGGATGTTTGTGAATTGCTTGTTGAAAGCTTCTGCAATTTGTGTGTTGTTTGTTTTCGTTTTTCCATTCAAACTTATGTTTCGATTTATTTCGGTTTGTGATTTTTTATTGTGTAGATTTTTGATCGTGTTCCAATATGTTTGTGTGTTAGTTTTGTGTGACCAGTTAGATGAAATATGTTTTTGTCAAATGTCAAGTTTATGTTTATTTATTTTATGTGATATGAGTTTGTTTAATGTGTGTATTTTTTGGTTCTTGTAGTTGGTGTGTCTCTTTTGTCGATAAGTGTTTTGATGTCATAAGGTAAGGGTTTGTGTTTTTTGTGATTATGAATATTTCCTTTCAGTATGTATAAATTGCCAGCTTGTTGAATGCTTTTTGTTATAAGGTTGTTAAGAGTGTGTATGTCTGTGTTGTGTAAAAAATGTGCTTATTTTTGATAAATGTTATTGAAAAAGATTCCATTTAGCTTTGTTGTAGTTTATGTAAGTGTTCAGTGGTTCTTTATGTGTTGCATGCTTAAGTGTTATGTTAATAAGTATTGGAAGATGATTGGAAGAAAGTTTAGTGAGGTTGGTTGCTGATATGTATCTTGTGTGTGAGAGTTAGGAAGTCATGTATGTGGGTGTGTTTGTATTGATGATTATTGCGTTGGATTTATGTATACGTTCAAGTATCTGCTCTCCTCTGTTATCAGTGTAAGGTGAATACCATGTTTTGGAATGAGCGTTCACATCTCCCACTATGATGATGTTTTTATGTTTTAATAAATAATTCAAAATTTCTGCAGTGTAAGGTTGTCAGTTACGTTTGAGTGTTGTTTCGGTGGTATGTATAAGTTGGCTATGTGGTAAGGAATTTTGTTAATTAAAATTTGAAAAAGTTGATACTCTGTGAAGTTATTTGATATTTGTGTATTTAACTCTGTGAATCTGATGTTTTGTTTGATGTATGTTATTAAACCACCTCCTCTTTTTGTGTTTGGTCTGTCATGTCTTATGAGTGTGTAGTTGACTATTTTCGGTGTTTTTATGTCATTATTTAATTTTGTTTCTTGAACCGTTATGATGTCAGGAGAGTGTTGTTGGATAAGTTGTTCTAATTTTGTGAATTTGCTTTTAAGACCGTTGATATTTACTTATAGTAGTTTAAATGTGGACTGCTAATTGTGTATTGTGTGAAGTTTTTGCCACTAAGTGTTTTGTTATTAGGGTGAGAAGCTGAAATCTTTTGTGAAAAGTGTGTTGGTTTTGCGTGTGTTGCGCATGTCCAGTTTGCGTTGTACTCTTTAAGTGAGATTTGGGTGCATTTGGGATGTAACCAGTGTGCTATGTTGTGGTTGCACCTAATTGATGTAGTGTTTTTATATATATATTTGTTACATAAGTTACATATATATTTTGTTGTTCCAGTCATGGCAGCTGGTTCCTCCTGCTCTGCCTTCTTGTGCCCGGCTGGCCGATGCCCCCTATTGTATGTTTTAGCCATTTTTGTAGATTGTTTTGAGACATTTTTAAACCCACCATAAAGGCGTCTCAAGTTAGGTGACTCAATTGTCAGCGACTGCTTATTCAGTGTATTCGCCGCTATCCTATATATCTATAGGACGCTCCTCTTTCCGCAACCTGAGGACGCTCTCTAAAGCTTAGAGTAAAGCTAGTCACCTGTGCTAGTTTACAGACACCCATTTGATGTCTGACATCAGAGAAGAGCATATTGTTTATTTTACAAGTATTTGAAATCTTGGAGAACTTTTTCAAATTACATTGTACCTGGGAGAAATTGGGAAGCAATTTCAATTACCTTGTCAGTTGTCACAGATTTAAATTGGAAGATCTTCAATTCGCAAAAACTAGGGTCCATGTTGTAATCCCAATATAAGCGATTTTGCATTTTATCGGTGCAAATACTAATACTGCTCGTTTATATCTTAAGCTGATTGTTTTATATCTGTATTATAATATTTGTTAAATGCAGCTTTAGGAAATGAAAATAAATATCAAATAAATCATTATTATGAAACCAAAGAAAGAGAAAAAGAAACAAAAAAAAGCGACCGCTATAGACAGGTCGCCGCTATACGCAGTTTGGCCACCAATTTGAATTTCCGTACATACTGTATTAACTTTTAAAAGTGTATGTGCATGCATCCTACGTGCATTGTAGCAAACCTTAGCCAGAAAAATATCATAAATTGTGGAGATTGATTATATTTAATCAATTTATTACAAATAACAATTTATTCGAATTTAATTACAATTTTATTTTTAACAAAATTTATGAAAATAATTTGATTTGAATTTCATGTCTTCTTGAAAAAATCCAACATTGTATTCTGCTTTGCTTGTTACCTCTGACTCTGCTGCTCATTCAGGAAGGCATCCTCCAAGTCTTCACATCTGCGCAAGAAATCTCCATACCCTTTGCTAATAGCAAAAGTGCAAAGATCTATGCATTTGCTGGCCTCTGAAAAATAACAGATGGATTATTTAGCAGGTGGGTGAGACTCCTCAACTTCATCGTCGCTGTCTTTGACTATATCTTGACTAACGATTCTTTGACGATAGTCCTCCAAAGTCAAAATTGGCTCATTATTCGTTGTGGCAAGACAGGCATCAACCTCAACAAGTTCTTGAAATGCTACTTGAAGACGCTCTCTTCAGACAGTTTCGATCTCATCGGCATTTTCTTCAGCATGTTCTATCTTAGAGTCCTTAGATCCGATGCCACATTTTCTGAAACATTTACTGATAGTGTTAGGATCTACATCCGACCATGATCTACTAATTTTGTAAATGGCATGCAAGACGTCGGACTTCTTCAAGAGATCTAGTGCGGTCACGGTAGGATCTTGCTCCATTGGCTAATAATATGATTCAGCTGACGTTTCCTGAACTTTAGTTTGGTCGCTTGAATGATGCCCTGGTCCATGGGCTGAGTAACGGAAGTGGTGTTGGGAGGCAGAAAGAGTAGCTTAATGTTCTTCAGATGAAGTTGAGGATGGCACGAAGCATTGCCCAGGATCATGAGAATGTTTCTTTTTTGTCGACCCATCTTAACATCCAGCTTACGCATGTATACTTCGAAGAGATTACTTGTCATCCATGCCCGCTTGTTGGCGTGATAGTCCACCGGGAGGTCATTCCTATTGATTCGTCCAAAGCAACGTGGCTTGATTGACTTGCCAATAACCATCAACTGTTCTTTGTCTCAAGCGGCATTTGCGCATAACATGACAGTGATGAGCTCTTTTTCCTCCCGAGCAATCGGAACCTTTCAGATGAAGCGTTGAGTCAACTGAGGCTTTAAAAAAGAGACCCGTCTCATCCATGTTGTAAATATTGCAGAGTTCGTAGCTTGCGCAAAGATCTGGTAATTTTGATATCCACTCAGTGATAACAGCATTGTCCACTCCATCACTCTCTCCTTTCATCTTGCCAAAAACAATATTGTAACGTAGCCGAAATGCTTCTAACCATTAGTCGGAAGCTTTGAAGTTCTTCAGGTCAAGTTCAACTGCGAGTGCTTGAGCTTTCTCTTGCAAAAGCGGTCCACTAACTGGCAGCATACGTGCTGTTGTGTCCTTAAACCACTCGTAAAGTACGTGTTCAACGAAAGAGAAAGAGATGCGATTGAGAATGAAATAAATTTACGCATGCTTCATGACTTTCTTTTGACAGCTCTCACAAGTGAGCTGACAAGACTAGTTTTGACAGGTTTATTGATTATAGATTGATACGTGATTCATAAGTCATAACATAAGTAATCAATCAAATTTAATAACTGTAAAACAATGCGTAAGCTGCAAGCGTAATGCATGTTGTGACAATGTTTGCACACGCACAATATCCAAGCTTGATATCGAAAAAAAAATGACATCGAATTCTGACCTCCTTTTAGCAGAGCTTTGAAACTTTTTTGATTTAGACACGACTGCATGGTCTTGCTGCTTGCAATCCCCGGATTGGGTTCTCGTTGTCGACACCTCAAATTCTGCTCAAAAAATATAATTTTACGAAATATTGTTTGACAATCGGTGGCCGCTTTACGGAGTCAAAAAACTGTTTTTGGATGCAATACAAGTGGCCGCTGACCGCGTTGAACAGGTGACCGCTATAGACTAGGTATATAGCACTATTTTTTCTTGTGGGGGAAATTATTTTGGCCACTATTCGCATGTGGCCGCTAACACAGGTTTGACTGTATTTACATTTAAAGCAGTCAGAAATCAAAGCATAATTGACTTATAAAATTTTCCTTGAATAAATCAAGAGCAGATCGTATCGATACCTATATTTTTGAAAAAATACAGGATTTAAAATATGTTTTTCAAAGAAATAATGATATATATATATATGCAGAAAGTATATGACCGTTCATCAACGTCTAATGAGTAGAGAGTAGTTGCTGAGCCTTCACAAGGACAAAGACAACCCACACAAGTACATCTTGTATGTTTTCAGCAGGGCTGGAGAGTAAGAGTAAATTTAAAGAGTAAAGAAGTATATTTGTTGCTCCATTACTCATATTGATTGATTGATTGAATACATCTTATTTTTAAGAACTAACATGATTTGATTTAATGTTGATATTATATTTTAGTTTTTTGTGTTTTTGTTTTTTAAGCGTTAAATAAATAATTGATTAGTAATTAGCATACTCTTAAATTTTGCTCGATGATTCTTAAGACAATGACAAAATATTTTTAAAGTAATATTTTTTATTCCAGTATGAGAGTAAAAGTTACACGGTAAATTTGCCAGACATGGTTTTTATCATACTCTCTTAGCACAATTTTGATTAGACGAAATTTGTTGAAACAGCAATAACTATTTTTTCACTTTAAGATTTAACAAGAACGCGTTCTATGTACACTCAGAAAAATACTGCTGAAAAGCAAGCTGTCACAAGCAAGCTAGATGTTCCCATGAATCATATGTCAATGAAAGCTCCGTCAATTTCAGATATGTACCAAATTCCTCCTTCCTTTCCATCAGGTTTTTTATATTATAAAACTCATTTTTTCATTTCATTTTCTTGTTTTTAGAAGAATCATCAGTTCCAAGTAATATAGAACATCAACAGCATATTCCTTTGGGAGATGATGAAAAGTATAAGCAAGCTGTGGACAAAATAGCGAAGAGTTTGAGTGACAGATCTCGAATAGATAAACCATTTTCAACATCAAAGAAGAGGCCAGGCTCAGCCTTTTCAGCCTTACAAGATGAATCCTTCGATCACTTTGTCCACTACTCCTGGTCAGATTTGGCTTCTCGGCGAAGAAGTCTTTTTCAAAATATGAAACATTGTTTCAGGACAAGTGAAGATCCTGATTTAAAAAACTTTCCAAGTGTAAAAGAATTGTCTACCCCTCACAACGCCTCAAGCAAAAGTACTATCCATTTATTTTAAATTATCTTATGGCATTTTACTCTTTCCCCATAATTTCTTTATTCCTAAATCCGTTTTAATTAAATTTCATCATATTCTGGTAGATATCAAAAAATGTAAACGTATAGTCCACGTGAATCTTCCTTGTAAATAAATATTCTGAGTAAATGATACATTTATGAAATATATTTGATTTTGAAGAATCAAGAAAGTATCGTATTCAAGGAAGTAAAAAATAATGATCGATTCAAGAAAGATTAGACAGGATATGATCTTTCAAGATTTGTAATTCACGATGATGAAAAACTAGAACTTAATTGTCACAGAGATTGTGTGTGTCTTCATATTACTTCAAAATATTTATTTGCAAAAAAAGATTATTTGCAGGTAGTTCGTCTTCGATGTTTCAACAGAGCAAATGCCAACAACGTTCGAAAACTAGCTATTTAGATGTACTCAAATGTCATTCATTGAAGGCACATTCGTGAGATATAAACATAATCCTCGTGAGCCTATTGCGAATTCAGTATCAACTGATGGATACCAAAGAATCCTTCTTTACCCCAGCTCATAAAGAAGAATACGTTAAAAGAGTTTAGCCTGACACTGCTGATAGAAAAAATTGAAGAAAAACATAAAACTTTCATTCAACCAATAAAGCCTGAACAGCATTCTAACACTATTTTCATTTATAGTAACTGTATATTTGGCACAGAGTATGTTAATCTGTAGGATTCCTTGATGGTCAGCAAATTGTAGATTTGAGAGCTTTTAAAAATGTATTATATCCTACCTAGGAAATATTAATGATATAAACTTGATATAATGGAATTTGTTTCAACAAGAAAATAAATTCAAAAGCTATTTCGGGCATGAACTTGCTTTAATACCAATCTCAATGTTTGATCGAAAGATAAATGGTAGTTACTTCTAAATCATCAAAGAAAGATTCCAGGTTGTTCAATCATCTAAAGATCTTAGAAAATAGATATTCTTTGTTTAAAAGGTTGTGCTGTTCCATGGCGTTTCCATTGGCAATCAAATCGCTCCTTGAAGGATTACATTGAATTTTTTGAGCTATGTGCCTGAATGGCTAAGGATCCATGATGTTTATTTGATATTTGACAGGTACTATCAATGAAGTACCAAGAATGCTATTAGAAGAAACCGCGCTAGTCAAATTTGAAACTGTTCATAAATTAATCCCTGCTACAGAAAATACAGTTCTTATAACCAACCGCATAAACACACTCAAACATTGTTCTGCCCACCATGTGTAGGCTGCGCTACATTTGCAAAATTTCACAGTAAAACCAAGAAACAAACCCAGAAACAGGTCCACGCCCCTCCCTACAACTAAAAAAATAGGGCACAGTTATTGAAAAATATGCATATACACTAGTGGCAGCTAAAGAAGACTACTACAGTGAAGTTGTATGATCATCCCTGATGTTGAGCTGTTTTCATAATAAAGTCTTAAATAAAAAATATCAGTGTACAGTAAAACTTCTTCCTGCGGACACCTCACTAATCCGTACACGTCTGAATTGAGGACAATATATTGATATAATAAAGAAAAATATACTTTTTTTTAAAAAATTTTTTTATAATGGATTTTTTTTATAATCTGTTTAAGGAAAGTGGGGGGTTTTTTTAAAAAAAAAAAAAAAATTTTTTTTTAAAATTTTTTTTTTAATGTTTTTTTTATCTTTTTTAGGGAATGTGGGGGGTTTTTGTGTGTATATTATAACAACAAAAAAAAGTAAAGAAAAAAAGGAGGAGGTTTTTTTTAATAAAAAAAAAAAAATTTTTTTTGTAAAATTTTGGGATTTTTTTTTTTTTTTTGTTTTGTGTTGTTTTGTTTTTTTTTTTTATTTTTTGTTTTTTTTTTTTTTTTTTTTTTTTAAAAAAAAAAAAAAAAAAAAAAAAAAAATGTATGTGTATTAACGAAAATGTTGTGTCTGTAACACAGCGTTATCAGCTGACTATTTGCTACCCTGGACGAATTAACAGTTGTATATGAGGATATCCTTTACACGCGTTGCGACTCGCTGATAGCCCATTCATTCACAAGGCGGCGTATCGTTTGATGTTTGACAATGCGCGCTCATTATACGAAAACAAGAATAGCATCGGAGATAACAAGTACACTTACGTTCGGTGTTACAATGCATTGTTTTGCGATCTAATTAGCAATAATTTAAAGACAATAATTTATTAACCTTTATAAACTAGATATAAGATAGATATAGATAGGGGGATCATCTTTATTTGGTTTTAAAGGAATTTTCTTTTCTTTATCTATCATTTATTCACTTTGACCATAAACTCGTCTATCAATTCAATTAAATTTTAAAATATAATATCAAAAATAAATCAGTTTTAATGCTAATATGTTTTAAAATCATTATTTCTTTCAATTGAAAGGAATAGCATTAGCGAGTTTAGTGTCAAACAATATACTTTTTTTTTTGATAAAATTTTATTATAATTAAAATAATGGGATTTTAAAAATTGTGATTTAACCTAAGATGTGAAAGTGATAAGATTTAACAAGTTCTTACATGTGTAGATGAGTATGTTGTACCTTCACTGCGTGTACTTTCTTCAAATCTATATTTCCTGATCTTTGTGTATTCTTGTAGTTTTTAATCCATCTTTCTATTGACTTATGACGATTGGATGATCGTATTACAGCACTGCACAGGTATGGTTTGGACCGCTACCCATAACAATTTGAAAATAATACAAGAGACGAGTATGACCTGGGTTTTCAAAATTTAATGTACATTTAAAATGTATATAGAAATGAAAATTACAGCATAGCTTCCAACAAATATGACGCTTCCTTATGTAATAGTTAAAGATAGAGTTTGATTGAATTTCTTTAAAACAAAAATTCCATAATTTTATTTTAGTAAATAATGAATAAAACTAAATTCTATTAGTCAAAAATATTCAACTGACAATAAAATTGGAGATTAATAAGAAAATGAGGTGAAAAAATATTGGTTGATGATGAAACTAAACTATCAGTGTAGAAATAAGGAAAACATCAAAGAAAGGGGTGGGAAGTTTTTGGTTTATAGCAAAAAAGAGAGTAGATACCGTCGGGTTCAAAGGGTTATGGTGGGCAGTGATTTCATGAAGTAGGATTCTTCGTGGCTCTAGATCTTATATATTCTGAATACATTTTAACTTTTCTTATGTTTTTTGGTTTTTGCTTCAAATGACTTGAAATTTTATAACAGTGAATTGTTCACATTTAGAATGTACATTATAAACTTTAACAGTTTTATTCAAAAGTTAATTAATTTTGCAGATGGAAAACCATATAATTAAATTTGTAATATCTTGGTAAATTGACTCTTTTGGTTCTTGCCTTGCTCTCCAGTATTAGCATGTATCTATTGCGAACATTCACTTTTATTGTAATAAATTTGTAAAATAATCTCAAATTATAATCACAGTACTTATTTCATTTAGTGTGTTTTCTATTCTTACATAGAATTATTTCGAAGAAATTCTCTTCCAAGTATCGTTGTAGATTCCTACACTCCTCAGGGAAAATCAACTTCTGTCATTCTAAAACACTACACCAAAAGTTTTCAACGTAATCGCAATTTGCCGCAAGTGTTCGTCATTCCAGATGGAAATATTTTATCCTCGGAAAATGAACTCGCTTCGCGTCGCAGAAGACTCAAATCATTCAAGTAAGGGCTTTCTTTCTCGCTTGCGTGCTTTCAAAATTTCCTTCCTACGAATCCTCTCCCATAAGTAAAGTAGAAGGTAAATACAGTGATACAGTAATGATCAATATGTGCTAGTGTGTCGTTAGTTTATGTATTATATATATTAGTGTAGTAGTAAACTAAAACACACATTCGAAACCGTTAACATTAAAATACACTGACGCAAAGTGTCTTTTAAAAATATTTTGCTGGAAATATTTTGTCTCGATTGGGATTTGAACCCGAGTCCTCTGAATTTCGCGCCCCTTATATATAGGTAAATAAGATATGATGCCTGTATGATCTCTGATTTTATTTCTCTTATTTTTATAAGAAAATGATTTACTTTTATATAACGCTTTACTACTGCTTACCAAAGACTGTACAGCAACGCAAATATATATAATTTTATATATACACATTCATAATTGAAATAAAATCATAATTTTTAAATAAGTTTGTCTTTAATCTTTTTTTAAAGATAGTGATGTCACTTTCACATTTTAAACTTGTTTGCAATGCATTCCACATTTTAGGAGTAAAAATAAAAATAAGTTTTGATCCTTCACAGTTCTTACATTAAGAACTAAAAGTGTTGAAGTAAACATCAGAGACTTTCAATTTTTTAAACAGGTACACTACCTGGACTTTTATCTAACCATTTGATATGCTTTCATATAATATAACTCTCGCACAAGAATTTTATAGAATTTGAAGTTTTTTTATCCTTCTTTGAAATTGTTAAAAACAGTGCATAACAATAATCTAGTGGCGTATTGACAACTAAAGAATTGATAACAGATTTAAGATTAATTTGATTTAAATGTTCTTTAACACTTCTAATGTTTTTCAAAAATCTTCTTTCAACTTTTTTTATATTAGAATCATGGCTAAGATTTCTATGAATTGTAAAACTGAGTACATTTATTTGTTTTAAGGATAATGTTACCGCTTTTATTAATACTAAGTTCTTCAACGAAATAGATTAAATTATTATCATCTTTGTTTTTAGTCGGCCATGAAGGCCTCAAAACAAACTTTGAAAATTATGGGACCACAAAAATTTAAAGCCACACTCAATCCTCAATTTCAAATTTAAACCCCCATCCAACCTGCAATTTTAAATTTAAACCCTCAACCGCTTCACAAAACATATTAACATGTATTTTGTTGCCATAACATTGCACTCAACAACAGAAAGTGTAGGAAAATTGGTTCAATATAATGTATTGTATATGTTATAAAAATGTACTTTATCTAAAGGAACAAATGGAGATTTGATGATGCAAACTGCCAGTGTGTGTGATGTAATGTGAAGTGATATACTTTCTGATGCTACACTTTACACAATCAGATATGATCTATGAATGAATATCCTATAAATTATACTTTTAAGAATTAATTCTCAAATACCCTGAGTTTTACAAGTTAACCCGCAGTTCTAATATTGAACCCGCCCCGCCCTACAGTAAATTTCGAACAAATGACACACCCGCAATTTATGTTCCAGTCTTGCAAACCCACTCGAGTGGCCCACCCCGACTAGGCCTCTATTAGATATGTTTTTTATTTATAAGATGCACATTACACGCATATATATATATAAAAAGGAAACATAATGGATTATTCTTATGTACAAATTTTTTATTACATTCATAGTTGTAACTAAAGAATCACATATTGGAATTTTGAATTTGAGTGTTGTACTATGAACACCAGCTACATATCGTTACAGCACCACATTTTTACTGAATTTAAAGACAGTTAAACACACATTTTTATTTCTTGATTATTATAAAGCTTTGAGTTAGTTAAATGCGTTCTGTATTAACTTTATAGGTTTTTTTTGGATATTTCTTGGCATCTGAACGATTTTTGCTATCTTTATCTTGTTCTGTATTTACTCCCAAACAAAAGCCTTTTTCACACTTATCTTAATTTAATTGCAAAAGCTGGCAAGCCTCGCACCATTTGTCAATTTTGATCATGCTTGTAATGGTTGTAGTGCACTTGACTGTCATGGACCGCAAGAGGTAACTAATGTTATTCCTTTGAGCAACTCATCAGTATCATCGCGCATGGCATCTGATGTTGAAACCCTATTTTTTTAAAACTCCGGTAAATCAGTTATCACCTCAAATATAAGAATCAACTCACCTGATAATTCTGCTTTTTTTTTATGGCCTTCGTTTGGTTTCTCAATGTTGATGATGTATGTTAAGAATAACTTTTTCCTTTGAAGTTAACCGCATAGGTGAATCTATCTTCAAAAAACTTTCTAACCAATAGCATTGTGGCTTGTGAAAAAGATAGCTCTGCTGCTATGATCGGGAGATATAAAAACCAAGCGTTATGTTAATCATTGGAAAAATCTCGATAAAGATTGGGAAATTCGTTGTATTGATTTATTTCATGTGCCATTGCCATTGTGGTTTATTGATTTCTTCATTGCTGATCCATCAGAAATTGATATTGGTATACAAGAAAGCTTCATTAAATTTCAAAACAACACAACAGCTCTAACAAGGTACAAGTATCGAAAATACGAGAAGCTATGGATGAATGAAGAGATGTCTAATATGTGCAAAATAGGAAAAGTGTTAAGTTACTTTTAATCGTTTTCTCCACAACTTATTTAGTTGAGTCTGGTTTCAGCCGGGTGATCTATCTGCTATCAAAGACTCGAAATTGTCTTGGCGTAGAAAGAAGAGGAGATTTACGCCTATCACATATGGCTTTGCTGCTATCAAAGAATAACAAATTAATAGCGCTGAATCAGCAACAGGGATCTCCATAAAATCATGCAATTTTCATGATTTTCTATTTTATATTTTTTTTTATTTTCATGCAAAACTAAAACTTTCAGTATTTTTTTCTACTTCGCGAGGTGTAACAAATTCAGGGACAGGGTGAGAGAGAAGAGGATTATTAGGTTTTGCATTTAATAAAAGGGGCTATGACAAGAATAAGGCTGAGAAATCCTAGGATAAATATAATTTCTAAAAATTTTTAACCTTTCTTAAATATTTTTTAAAAGAAAAGTGCATTTTATTTATCCAAAAAATCAAAATTTAGTATTTTAAAAAATCATAAAAATAAAAGTGCTTTAAAAAGCTATTCCTAATTTAGTTGAAGCTAAATTTTCAAAAAAAAGTACCGAGTGTGAAAAGTCCATTTCTTTTCAGTCAAAATAATTTGTTCGACACATAGGATACACAATACTCATGAAAAATATCAGAAGGGTATGTGAATATTAACCATTAGTTATTTGCTTGGTTAAGTTTCTAATACCTATGAAATTTTATCACCTTTTGTGGTAATTGCCTCAAAGTTGAGATACACTCATCTATTTATCTAACTTTTTAAATTGTTAGTTATCGTTAGTTACTCTTGTTTGTTATTTTGTCCATTCGTTCATTTTATTAGTGATTTAATAATTTGATTGTCTTTCTTTGAAAGTGAAATATGTCTTCATTGACACAAATATACAACGTGAACTTTAAATAAACTTAAAAGGAATGTTCTATTCTCGTGAGTGAGTACACATGTTTTACTTGTTCAACCAACGATAAAAGTAAGAATACGTTTTCTACCTTATCTCTTTTAGATTCAAAGTTTCTCCGTCAGACTCTCACAAGATGCTTCCTGACCAACTGGTGTTTGAAGCAGCGCAGACAAGACGACGAAGAGGCTCCCTGCCTCCGCGAAACGAGAAAATGGAGGCGATAGGATGGGAGCGAGAAGTGATTTCCGCGTTGAGCAGTCGAACGCGCGCCCTAAAAGGCATCGTCACCCAGAACAACACACTCATGAACGCCCTACTTTCAAAGTCCATATTCTTCCTATTATCTTCTCTCGTAAGACTTTCTAAGGATCCGTATTCTGCGAAGTTTCTTAGGCTGAAACATACCTTCTTTATTTTAGTGCGTATTCATATGTTTCAGGATATCTAATGCTTTTGACTCAAGTATTATGATAATGTCGGTTGTATATATACCATACATTTCATCATATATGTTAGTGTGTGTTTTCATTATGCAATCAATCATATTTAATCGGAACAGAACATTTAAAAAACTGTCTCGATTGTGAAAAAAATATTAATTAATTTTACAGAGTTAATATAATACGATAATATTACTGAAGTGTTTTACAGCATATCATAGATACACGCTTCATTTACACTTTCATATTTATAGATTTAAAGTTCAAAAAATCTTGCCCTATCGGAAAAGAATGGATATTTGGCAAAATGTCAATGAGCTACTAAAATGAAAGAACCCAGCGGCCATGTTTATTTGATAAGCTTCTTGATATTGAGTAGAGTCTACTTCTAGTCAAATCAATACGTGCGTATCAATGTCAGTTTCAACCTAGTGCGAAGCTTTCAAACCTTTGTGATAGTAGTACAGTGTTACCTTGTTACTTTAGGTAGTGTTATATCAAATTAGTTAATACCAAGTCGAAAACCATTATGAATAAAATGTTAATTTCCATTAATTTTTTTACGTTTCAATTTCTCTAGTTTATTTTTAACTTTTTAACAGGGACAAAATTCATAACATTTTAAAATGGCAAGAATTAAAAAACCTACAATTTAATTATATTATATTTATATATAATTTACTTTTGTTAAATTATTTCATTGTCATTTAGATATACAATTAGACAAGACGTAGTATTACAATATTTTTAAACTATTTATATATGTAAATTTATTATTATGATTTGCTAAAGGTTTTGCTAGTTGGATTAACAGGTTAATTATAAAAATGGTATAATAGGTGCTGAAACTTTTCAAAAAAACAGGTCTTTTTACAGTTACAAAAGTTGAAGAAATTATGAAAAGTGAGTTTGTTGAACAAAAGATTGAAAAGAAAAATATTGAAAAAAAATTGGGTGTTAATTATAGTTTCTCCAATTATTGGTTTCAGAAAAAGTTGAAAGATGTATCTACGATATTACGCAATTGGCTGTTATACTCAATTAAAAACGGTTCAGTTTTTGTTGTTTACTTTTTTTGAAAACTCTAGCTAAACAACGCACGATATTTAAAAAATCTTGTGGATTCAAAAAATTTTATGAAAAAATATCAGAACACGAAAGAGGTACTCACCATTGCCCTTCATTTTTATATGGAAAGATTTTAGAGTCTTTGGAGAATCAAAAGAAATTGTAGAAAGATCTGCTTAAGCGTTTTATGGATTGTATTATGTTGGACCTGCATTTCGTTGTGACCAAGGAATTACTTTTTTTACTTCGAGAAACTTTTCCATATACTTTTGATCTGTTGGACCAATTTGGATGAGAACCAAAAGATCCCATTTTTTTCCTTGATCCATAATAAAAAAACTTCTTTAAATAGAATTTTATTTTCTCTCTAGAACACGGGCAAATGATATGTTCTTTGTTTTCACAATCAATACAAGAGAATTCTTCACAACTATATTTTGCATTTACAATTCAAAATGTCAAAAAGCTTGTCAAGTTTATTATCAAAGTTTCTTTAATTTTGAGTTTTACTCTTCCAAGAGAAATTTTTTTCTTGATTCCAATATTCTTGGATTTTCTTGATTAGAATTCAAAATAGGCCCTTTAAATAAATTGTTTACATGTTCCCCTTTTTTCTATAACTTTAATGTATATAGCTTGTGCGAGTTTATCCGCTGGAAAATTTCTAGAATCTTCAAGACTTGTTCTCCTAACCATATTCTTGTCTTAAAATGTCCTTCAAAGTTGGTAATTCGGAAGCCATTAATTTTTTTCCAGTTTCAAATAAAATTGTCAAATACGCCAAACACGTTGTTCTAGTTTTCATCCTGATGAATTAAAAACTAAGAGGTAATTTTTTGTTGGAAAATATTTAAATTAAATTAATTTCTAAATATTTCAGTTTTTAAAATTAAATTTTAAATTAAAATATATAAAATTTAATTTAAAAAGATATGAATTTTTACATTGAGTACAGTTTGACATCTTCAAACTGACATGACTTAGCTAAAAAAAATAAAATATGGTAATATTATTTAAACCTTCTAACACTTTTTAACACCAGTTATTTTTTATTTGTAAAAAAATATTTTAAGTTTTACACGCCCTACTTCCCTTAAATGATGTCAAAGTGCATCCGAATTGTGGAACTTTTTTTTATCTAGTAAAATACATAATCAATTTATTGAAATATTTGGCAATGGACTGGGGTAAGTGCATTTTTAGAAGAGTTGATCGACACTGTTATCGGCTTAATCGGCATTTTTATTATTCGCCTATTTCCTTAGCCGAACAGGCAAGTAAAATATCACTTCTATTTTGTTCAAATATGGTATTACTTTGAAAAAAGCTTATTCCTTGTTTACTTTTTACTGTAAAAACAACAGCACAAATGCGTCTTAGTCTAAGACATAGGTTTTCAACATCAGGGGCGCGGCCCTAATAAGAGTCGCGATGGTATTCCCAAAAGACACCTTCAGTGGTGGCATACGGTGCGTTACGTTTCAAAATACGTACGAAAAAAACATAATAAATGCTGAAATTCTCTACGATTTCAACTTTGCTACAATACTTTTTTATCTAGCTTTTTAAAATTTGTATCTGCCAGATTAAATTGATACATAATCATCACTCAGATGCAACTGGACACTAACATACCCAAGTTCAAATAATTATACACTGCATTCTTCAGAAGCATTTAGTAGTTTTTTTCAATGTCTGTCTGCCAGTGTAAAATCACACATACTCATTACTCCTAATTTATTCAAGTATCTCTGTATTGGTTCACATTCGACATCGGTTTAAAAATTTGGATCGGTACATCACAATTAAATACTATGAGATTATGTTTGGCACAATTTCACGCAGGGAACAATTGTGTCAAATTTTAAGATTTGTTGATCTTATTGATCAAACTAAAACTGCAACTGTAGAAGTGTTTATTGACTTTATCAAAATTCATCAAAAAACGCAATGATTTTCTTTTCTCGTATACTTTGATTTATGTTAGTTTGGCCCTTGGACATTTCACCCCATTATTTTCATAAGACAGTTCGTCCCATGGACAATTCGCCCCATTATTTTCATAAGACAGTTCGTCCCATGGACAATTCGCCCCATTATTTTCATAAGACATTTTGTTTTATGGACAATTCGCCCCGTTATTTTCATAAGACATTTTGTCTCATGGACAATTTTAAAAAATTAAGAGATAAATTGATTAATTTGAAATAATTTAATAGAGATAAAATAAACAAGAATATAAAATTTTTTAATAATTTTACACATATAATAAGCCAAGATAGATGAAACAAATAGCCTATGAGATAATTTGTCCAAGGGGGAAATTGTCTATGGGGCGAAATGTCTGTCGACCGTTAGTTTAAATAATTTTTTAATTATAAGGGTTAGCTACTAAACGTTGGCTTTTCCTGCTTATAAAAATTTGAAAATATCAAATAAACTCTCTTTATGCCTTCTATTATTTTGAAATTATTTTGAGAACAGACGGTTCCATTTTAAAATAGTGAAAATTGCTTTATTAGTTTATTTTGTTTCCTTTCTCTCTTATGTTAATTATGTAGCAAATTTTTCAATTTTGAGTAAAAGGTAAGGTGCAGCGGGTGTATTTTCATTGACAAGGCACTGATGTACCGCTTATGTCAAACTATGAACAAATTCGAATCGATGAGGAATCGAATCCAGAGGCTTCCGTGCTGAGTCCATCATCTCAACCAACCTGCCATGCCACCCATAGAGTATACTGTAGGGGATACGTCAAATTAGTTTTCAAAAAACTTAAGTTATGTTCTAAATTTTTTTAGTTTTTTGAAGCTCTATAACTTTTTCTGATAGACTTTTTTTCCTTAAAAGTTATTATAAAAGGCAAATAATTGCAAAATGTTAAAAGTTATTTTACTTTTTGTAGATTTTTGTAGCTTGTATGTATCAATTTAACTTTTAAACTATTTTTGAATGATGCTGAGTAAAATGAAATAATGCGATCTTAATTTTTTGTTTGCACAATTATAACTTCATTTTATACCCTTGCCCCTGAATCAATCACATTTTTTCATATAAACATCGCAGGGTGTCTAGTAGACTCTTTGCCTTCAGACTACATTCACTCATATAAAACTATCCAGCCTTCAGTTATTTGTTTTCATTTGTTTTCTCTATGAATGAAATATCGTTTCATCAATTCCTGTAATGTGCCTGGTAGACTACTTCATTTTCAAATGAAAAGCTTATTGGCTCCCCCAACAATTTTGGATTTTTTAAACTAGTGTATATTCGATATGCAAATTTAATTAAAATATTTTCGCTGGAAGTATAGTATTTAAATTCACCAATTTTGTAAAAAAAATATAAAGTAGTCTTATAAATTTAGGACTTTAGGTATGCGCTGAATACACTCTATTTTAAAGGATTGCTTGAATATTTTGTCTCCCGTTGTATTTCCAGACCACTAATTTTGAAAATTGCAAGAAAAACCCTATAATTTTGAGGATGTGCGCCCCTGGTCTGTATCTTTTGACACAAGAGCTGAAGCAAACTGCCTACCACAAAATATGTCTATTTTAATTTTTTGACTATGTTCCTTTTTTGCGATAACGTCTTAACTTCTATTGAGCGAGTTTAAAAACGACTTCAATGCGTTAGATTGAATTTTGATAACGCCAAACAACTATTAAATGTTTGTAATTATCTTTAATGAAAGAAAAAATTGTTATATGATGTAAGAACGCAATTACAGAAGGAGAGAAATAATGTTGAGAATGGGGAATCGAAACTACTAAACAAAGACGCTTTGTAAGCAAAGAATGTTTGGAGAATAGACGACAGAGGAGTCTTTAACCCTATTAGTGCTGGTGGGCGTAAAATGCCCTCCTACCCTTCCCCTCCCTCTTCACTAGAAAATTAATTATACAAAATTGGCTGATTATCCCTTCCAATTTCGTGACTTTTCCTAAAATCGCTAGCTTCATCTTTTGATAGCATTTTCATGGTCTCGTCAAAAACTGTTAATCAAAATCAAAAGTTAAAATTTTTCAACTAAATTTTGACATTATCTGAAGTAAACCTTATAACTTAGGGTCTATATTATATACTATCTTGAAAATTTATATTTATATACCGTTTTGAATGTATAACACTTTATATATATATAATTTTTTCAATAATCATGACTATATTTTAAAAACTTTCAATCAAAATTTTGATTGATCAAAAATATATCTAATAAAATATTCTTTCAAATTTTACACCCAATATATGTTTTTATACTAAATCGGCCATGATTTCTGCACCTATTTTTTACATTTAGGATGTGAAAATACCTATAAGTGTTAATAAAGTTTGCGGTTTACTTCTGAAAATTGTCTCCAAAAACATTCCTTCAAATTTTACATAAAATATTTGTTTTAACAAATCAACCAATCTGCTTTCATTTCTGGACTCATTTTTTACATTTGGGATTTGAAAATATCTACAAATTTTAATCAAATTTGCGGTTTACTTCTAAAAATTGTTTCCAAAAACTTTCATTTAAATTTTACATTAAATGTATGTTTTTATACAAAATCAACTATGCTAGTTTCACTTCTGAAATCAGTTTGTCATATAGAGGTTTTAAAATATCTGTCAGTGTAAATCAAATTTGCGGTTTACGTCTGTAAACTATCTCTACAAATAATATTCATTCTTATTTTTGAGGAAAATCACCAAATCAACCATACTAATTTCATTTCTGGACTCAGTTTTTGCTTTTAAGGTTTGAAATCTGCAAGCGTCAATAAAATATGGGTTTAAGATTTAACTTTTGCAGCCAGTTTGTAAACAGTTAGCATTAAATAAATAACTATAAATGTTGATAATAACTTGATGTGGTCGTCTAAACGAAAAGACCCAACATTTCTATTTTTATACCAAATTGAAGATACTGGTTTCATTTTTTGACTCAGAGTTGGCATTTATGGTTTTAAAATGTTGGAAAGCTTCAATCAGATTTGCGGTTTACTTCTAGATACTGTCTTCAAAAATTTTTTCAAAAAAATAAAACATCTGTTTTATACCAAATCGACTATGCTTATTTTATTTCTGTACTCCATTTTGGCTAACACGGTTAAAAAATATCTCGAAGTGGCAATTGAATTAGTAATGTATGCCTGAAAATCAGTTCTGTAAAAAATTTTCAAACAATCAGTATATATTAGTCATATAGTAAAAATATATATTTTTTGTATATTTTGGCTTATAATACTTTCTACAATCATCTTGAGTATGAAATATTTATTTTAAAAAAACAAACATATTATAAAATCTTTTGAAGGTTAATATAAGAGAAGGAAGCAACCAGAAAACTAATTGAAAAGAGAACGTGTGATCAAAAGGAATAATTTTAAAAAATATGTATCTTGACTAAAGATCTACCATGTTCTAATGAACGAAGGGGTGTAATGATCTAATATTGGGTGCTTCAAAAAAGATTTTGACCGCGAAAAATAATAATTTATTTCAGAAATGTAAAAACATTTAAAGTATCATTTTATTATTATACATCATTTATTATTATTTATTATTTTTTTTATTTTTATACATTTAGAATAACTGTTAATGTGTTTTGTTTTTTTGCAAATTCAACCTCTGAACAGAAGAATGACAACCATGCCCAACTTTGAAGAAAGAAAATTATTCTAAAATGCTACTGGAAGTGTGAAAATGCAAATGAAGTAAGTGCAAAGACAATTTAGGAAGGAATTTCAAGAATCTCCAACGCGAGTTACCATCACTCGAATTAGAGATAAGTTTGAAGCTGATGGAACTGTTCAAAACGTTCACAAACAGCGTTCCGGAAGACCTAGAACATCAACAAGCCCTAAACAGGAAGAAAGAGTACTGGAAAGTTTTGAGCGAAGTCCGAGAAAGTCTGTACGACAAGCTTGTCGTGAGGTTGGCATTTCAAAATCATCTGTCCATCGCATTATGCAACGTTGTCATTGGAAAAGTTATATTCCAAGATTAGTTCATGCTCTTAACCCATTTAAGGCCAAGCAAAGCAGACGATATCTAAAAAAACGCATACGATTTATATTCAGTCATTGAAAAAGCAGACGAAGATGAAATTACTTATGTTCCAAAATAGGAACATTGGCCGTAAATGGGTTAAGGACGATGATCCAGACCGAAGTGTACAGTATTGCGAATGGTATTTAAAACAATGTGTAAGAAATGCTGATTTTTCAACGAAGATTGTGTGGAGTGACGAGGCTACTTTTAAATTAAATGATTCCATTAACCGCCAAAATTGTACCTATTGGGTACCTGAAAATCCACATGTTTTGTCGACCGTCATGACAATTTTCTGGGAGTTACAGTGTGGTGCGGTTTATTATCAAGAGGATTAATTGGACCATTCTTTTTTGACACTACTGTAAGCGGTCTCATTTACTTGAATTTCTGCAACAATCTGTTATATTAGAGAAAATTTTGAAGATGAAGATTTTTATTTTCAGCAAGATGGGGCACCTCCACATTACCATCGTGATGTTAGGTCCTTTCTTGATGAACTCTTGCCAAACAGGTCGATTGGACGAAGGGGGTTTGTTGAATATCCTCCCCGTTCACCAGACCTCACACCACTACATTTTTTCTTATGGGGATAACTAAAAGATAAAGTTTACGCTACAAAACTTGCAACAGTCACTGAATTGAGAGAAGCCATTGAACATGAATGCGTTCAAATATCTGAAGGAATGTTTCATGATGTGTGTGATTCCATCGTTTGGCGTTGTAAGCAGTGTCTGGATCAAAATGGGAGTCAGTTTGAGTACAGGCAGTGAAAAAAAAAGTAAAATGATACTTTAAATGTTTTTACATTTTTGAAATAAAATACATTTATATATTTTTTGTATACATTTTTTTGGGACACCCTGTATATGTAACAATAAATATTTATAAAAACTTATTAATATCTGAGAAAAATAGGGGGCGTATTTTACGCCCCTGGTACTTAAGCGGACAAATTTAGCCCAGCACTAATAGGGTTAAGGGTAAAAAAGACATGAGTATTCCTTTAAAAGCAATAATTAATGGAATAAAATTGGAACTAAGAAATCGATTTACAAGGCTAAGCCGGTTAGATGAAAATTGTGGATTTCTTTTAAACATTGAAAGTCTCGTTGACTCAAAAGTAGACATAGTGTAAAATGCAAAGTAGGTGATAGAAGAACTTGGTCAAGAAATAATGGACTGCCCAATGCTAATCAACAGTTGAAAGGACTAAAAGCTTTTTTTTGTAAAGCTTAAAAGATATTTTCGATTTTACAATATCTTACGGGCATGAGTATGAAGTGTTTTCAAATTTACAAGCTGCTCTGGGCATGTTATTAGCTGTTTCTGTGTCTTATGAGGCTTCTTTTAGCAAACTCAATAAGACTATCCCAGATGCTGTATTAAGCAATGAGAGAGAAGAATTGAAAAAATAAATGTAGATGATGTCAATAAAAAAGCCGGTCGAATGTAACGTTCCTACAAAATTTAATTAATTCAATTTCAATGGATAAAGTTTAGTTGTGGAACCGAAATAAATAATTTATTTTTTTCGAAGAATCTTGTGAAAGTTTGTCCGTGTTAAATTTACTTGACTTGCAATCGATAGGCCCGGAGAAAAATTTGTTTTGGGAGAAATGGAATCATCTCTTAATCCATTTCATCACAGAAAAAGTAGGTGAGCTTAAGTAATTTGATATAAAAATATCTTAAAATCAAGAAAATACGTGCGCATCTATTAATTGTAACTATGCATGTATAATAAGGATTCCAAAAATTCCTAATCCAGACATCACCATTTTTAAAATTATTCTTTTAGCCAAAAACTCAATAAAAAACTTAATCTCTTTCATCTTTGTATCTTTTTGATGTATTTGTCATCAAATAAACTATTCTTTCGTTTGCTACTTTTGTACATTCATAGTCAGTTTTCAAGATTTTGGTTTGAAAAACATTTAATTCTTCAATTGTAAATTTTTTGGTGATTGTAGATTCAGTCTTTTTTCTTCAAGAGGAATTGAGTTTTGAAAACTTTTTGCATTAAAATCTATCTTTGAATGTCAATTGCCTCAATAAACATTTTCTTTCATTTTTCTGATCTATTATGAATTCATATTCTTTTTTATCAGTTTTATTTTCTTCGATTACTTCAAAAAGTTCATCAAGTTCTTCATTAAATTTTAAAACAAATATTTTTTCTCCTTTGAAATTTATCTTCTAGGATTTTTGTTTTTAAGAGAACAAAAACTGCGGCACTTTGAAAGAAGACTCATAATTTTACGTTTTATACCATCTTTTCTTATAGTTTCAACAGAAGCTAGACTGTACATCATTAGCAAATCTTCAATAACTTGATCAATTATAAATTTTAAATTTCAAAACCTTGAATTTTTATAATAATGTAAACATTTTAGAACATCTTGTTTTGTTTCAAGTTGGAATTCAGGCAGCTTTTTTTCTTTACCTATTAGAAAATGAGTTGAAAATTTTGAAATTTCCATTTTAAAACAAAAAAAAAACTTGAAAAATTAATAATTGAAGTAAATAAAATGTTCAATTAGATGAGTAAAATAATAAAAATTATGGCGTGAATGTCAAAATTTTTTTTAGAGATTTTTTAACATTTATGAAAAACTATTGACGTCATGCACAGAACCAAAAAGTTAGTTAACTAATTCCAGAAAACAAATTTAATATTAGAACAATATAAGTAAGTAATAAATGGAGAAAGAAAAGTTTTATTTTTATATATTATAATAAGCTAGCGTCTGTGTGTGTGTCTGTCGCTGGAAGCATTTTGATTGGTTGAATTTATTTATATATGTGTTTTGTGTGTATTTTTATATGGTGTGATGAGTTTATATGTGTGTATGTGTTTGAAGCATTCTGATTGGTTGAAATTATTTATATGTTTTGTGTATATATGTGCTTCAAACAAATACACACATATAAACTCATCACACCATATAAAAAAACACACAAAACATATATATAAATATATCTATACAAATAATATAATTAATAATATATTTTCTATATCTATATATATGTTTTGTGTGTATTTATATAGTGTGATTATGACTCACCACTAAACCATATATCACTATTAGCAACTCAATATACACACTACCCAGAATCCTATGTTTCGAGCGCAGCGAGAAACACTGTTTCGAGCGAAGCGAGAAACGACCACGGGACCGGCTAGTTTTTATATATTTTTTTAAAGCCCCTAATGTATGACTATATTTACACTTATGTTTTCTACTTCTATTTCAGAATTGGTTTAGAAGAAAAAAGTTTTTATTCATTCTTGGCTTCCTAAATTGTCTTTTTGTTTATTTTTTTTACCACTTGTTAACGATATGAAATGATCCACGGCAAAAGCTCTTCCACCTTTTATTCAATTTGGACAAAATGGGCCAAGCACTTCTGTTTCCACGACTGCGATTTCAAAAACAGTGCAATACAATTTTTATATGTGCCAATATTTACTTCCTTTCATATCTTGTATTTATTATATATTCAATTCAAATACCAAATAAAGACATCCACTATTCTCCAAATACCATTACTATGGTCTGTTATCCCTTGTTAATTTTTGCTTGCGTGTCTTTCCGCTGCTTGTATGACAAATTATATTTATTTATTTTTATCATTTCATCATATCGTGTGAATCGATGGCGAAAGTATTCTTCCCACATCATCATATGTGCAATTCACCCTTTTCCCAATTTTTTAAATACTTTGATTTTTATATACAGGAAAAAGATTTGTTAAACTGCGAATATCCTTCCTAATGCATAATTTATACCTGCATGTTCTCGCATACCGACATATATTTGTTTATATTTCATGATTTCTACGGTACATAATATAATCTTTAAGAGTATAGTAGTTCATCTTTGGGTTTTGAAATAAAACTTCATCCTCTTTCAACTTTTTGAATTCTTTATTTTTCATTTCCGCCTTTTGACATATCAATAAAAGGCCCCTTTGCCTTGCTTCTTTTCCTCTTTAAAGTTTGACACTTTTCATGGCATGTAAGAAAATTATTCAAATGCTTTGAGGGATTTTAGAAGAAAGTCTTTAAGATCAAAAAATATATATGATAAATGTAAGTTTCTGTTTATAATCATTCTAAATGTAATCTTCCTCTTTTGAAAATCTTTGCATGATACTTCTGAATGAAAAATTAACGTAAAATGAAAATGTAGTTTAGTTAAGATAAACACACTTATAAAATATGTTTTTGTTTCAAAAATAAAAGTTCACTGATGAATTAAAAAATTCGCGTATCCATGATAATTGGAGAACAATTTAAAAGTCTTTAAACTTAAGGTTCTAGGAGAAAAGAGTGCAAACGACAGAAGTGTTGTTCTTTCATTCATATGTTATTAATTAAATAAAAGTCAGAGACTCGTGTTTACACGTAATTTCATCGTTTTCATCGAGAGGGCACACTTGCACAGCTTTTATCAAACTATGAGGAAAGTAGGCTTGACGGGGAATCGAACTCAAGACCTTGAGTTATCGAAACTAAAGTAACTAAACAACCATACTCACACCTCCAAAGAGTTATATAATAATAACTGCATAATGAAGACTTTTGTCTTTTGCACACTTTTCTCGGTATACCAAACTAAATAGTACGAAATTAAAAGAACAACTTAACAGATACATTGTCATGATAATGAAGCTATAACTCGGTTATGATGAGGAATGCCAGCAAAGTTTAAAATATTTCAGCCTAATCATCTACAGTCTATACGCTGCGAAACCTCGAACTAAAAAATGCAATGATTTATTTTCAAGTATCTCTGTATTGGTTCTATAACCAATACAGATATGTACAGGTAACTCTACATTATGAAAATACACACTATAAAATTTTCCTTTCTAGAAGCAAATTCGATCAACATCGGAAAGAAGGTCATAAAAGTAAGGTGATGAGGATTGAGGAGTATAATTAACTATTATAAAACAAAAGTGAAAGAAGAAAATCATTTTATTAACAATATATCATTTTTAGAGTAATAAAGCAATTTACATGTCAAACATTCAGCCTTCTTGACTTTTTGTTGAAATAGTTCGAAAACTCGAAAACTCTTTTAAGGGTCGAAAAATTTCTCTCACAGGATGCAGTGCTGATTCCTATTGTTAGAGCAGCGTGATACTCAAAAAATACTCTAGACAATTTTATAATATATTTATTGAAACTAATAATGTACAAAGAAAAGCCTTCTTCACAAACGCACTTTATCGGGTGTAATTCATTTAAAAGAGTTAAGCTTGGAAAATTGAGTGGAGAGGCTTGGAAAATTGAGTAGGGGTGAGGGGGGGGGGGGGGATCAAGCCCCCAAAATAAATAGGGTGCGCGGGCCCTGTGTCAAAGTGAATAGAAGATTCGAATTCAAGAAAAAGAAAGTCGATGTTTTCATATATGTATCTATAATAGTTAATAATACTATACATCAGATAAAAAAGTTTATCCTTTTAAAATTTGAAGATAGTTATTACTTGATTAACCCATTCAGTAGAAAGAAGCCGAACTCGAGATCAAATGATAAAGGTGTATGAGAGATAGAACTGGGAATTTAAACTCCCAAACTGAAAGGTCATTAACATACAAGGGTATCAAAAACAGCCCAATAATGAAGTCTTGTGGAACTCCAGCTAAAGAAATTTGCATTCTAGATGTTGAGTTATTGTAAAAACAGAAATTGTGATTAGATAAATAACTTGTATGCATTTTGAAAGCTAATTAGTTTTGTTGACTGACCCGCTAACGGACAATCTTACTAGATAACTCATTTATAGATGCTAAAAGAAATTCTTGTGACTTCGCAAAGCCTTTTTTTTACTATTATTAATTGGGCAAATGTGCGCTGAACGATAAGAAGTTTTCCACATTCTCTCTTGCACCCCCTTGGAAACCACCATTGCCGAGCGTCTAGATTCCGATTACCATTTTTGTTCAGCAAAATGTCTTTGTGGTATGAGTGATTGCGTATTCTCCACGCATAACGCTGACAATACATCAAAGTGACGTTAACGTTTTATTCTCTCGCAAAATACTTCTGCCACAGGTCTACTTTTTTGCACTAATAAAAAATCACGCACTGTATCTGCTAGGACGTATACTCTCTCCTTCTCACACTATCAAACTTTTTTACTGAATAATTCATAAGAGAAGAATAGCACATTCACTTGCGTGTGTTCCATACATATTTTGTATAATATTAGTTTTCATGTATCTGTGCATATGCGACTGATGCTGTGTGTGTGTATCTAGTGTATGTATTAGTGTACCACCACCAACCAACACCCATCAATTCATCAGCATCATCATCAGCCATGTATAAAAGGAGGACAAACTCTTTCCATTTCTTCATATCCCATATTTCATACTATCATTTCATTGTAATTCCCTTTATTGAGGAAGGAAGGATAAAAAGTAAGATTAGCTTTTCATTTTTCAATTCATTACTTTCGAAGTCCAAATCGCCTGAAATAAAAAGATGCTAAATGTTGGGAGAACATTTGGGAAAAGCAGTCAAAGTTACTTTTGTGGTGAAGAGTGACGTATGTTTAAATTCTACGTCAATGAAATTTTTGGTAAATATTGTATAAATATATTTCTGAACCAACATTTAGTGTTTAATTCAGTCCAAACATTGCACTTACTTAACGCCAAAATATTTTTGCAATATAAATGGATAATGCTCAGTTTGATTTTATTATTATTTTTCAAACTCATTTTTGTCTCTTCTGCAAATCGGTTATTTTAAATTCGATCATGATGGTCTTTTTGACAATCCATACATAGGTTATGAATACTTTATTAGGGGTCTATTTATTATCCAACACTTTTAAGTCAGAATTTTATTATTTGGTGTCGAGCTTTAACTCAAAATTGATTAGGATAGATGGATATAGCACTAATAAGCCCTCATATTACAATTTATTTAGTTTATTCTACCCCCCTTCCCTTGGGATTTATTTTGCCTCCATGAAATATATAAGTGTATCACTTTCTTATAATCCCAGCCCCATTAAATTCAGTTTTGCCCACTGTACTTGGAGTCTGGAGACGGGGCTGCTTACAAATATATATATCAAAATATCTAGATTACGTCATCTAATCCCCCAGTTCTCATTATAACATGTGCACTTTTGGGTCCAATTTGAAAAAAGAATGTTACAATAAAAGTTGGTATAAATATGATAAAAAATTGAATAAACATTAAACTTTTTGAAAGTGGAAATCCTAGTAAATATACATTCGTTTCTAAATATAGCATGGAAAAACTCAAACGTTTATTATCAAATGCTTCCTCTATCGCTTTACCTTCTAACATTGTCCAGTTTTTTAAATCCACACACAAAATTACTGCAGGACCTGTTTACCAATGCCCGACCCGGCCGGTGTAAATTTAAAAAAGGCGCGTACGGGCGGAGTTAAAAAATGTTTCAAGAAACGGGTTTTACAAAATTTGATGTCCATTTGTCATATAGTTCCTACTACACACACTAATGGCAGATTGCTTACGAGTATTTTTCTCAAATAACAAGCTACCAGAAGCTGTTGTCTATTCATATACGCCACAACGCGGTGTATGAAGGAAGGAAGCTGTGTTATATCTTGTAAATACGTCTTCAGTAAATCCTTTATTTCTTGGGTCCGTTGCTTGGACCGCCCGATGCGCGCTATAAAGGATCTACTTCTTATAACTAAAAACGATTATCAAATAAATTGAATTTAAAATTCTTCATTAATTTTGAGAAGTGAATCTAGGATTAAGGAGAAAATGAGTTGAAAAAGATTAAGCTCTTATGACAATATAAAAATGAGAAATCATATACGTTTTCAAAAAAAGGTGAGAAGTTATAGAGATTCCTACGAAAAATAGAAGCGGATACGTAGGGTTCAAAAAATATTTTAATGAAATAAGGCAGGTTGAAAAAAGCAGTGTTTTTGTCATACAACAATTTCATCTGTTGTAATACTACTATTTTCTAAAAAGCATTCTAAACACTTTGAGACTGACTAGATAGCTAATCTCTTGTTTCCCTTTTAGTAATGTTAAATGTATCATGTAAAGCTAAGTACATTTTTTACTTTTTAGTACATGTGTATGTGTTATAACCCGGCAGGACTTGTTTATCGAGTACTTGATGATACTGTAATCGCATTATGATAACAGATATTAAAGATAACAAAACTGGGTTATCTTAATTGGTGTTGATATACCGAATTTCAATTTTAGCAGAACGTTTTTTAATACATTGAAAATTATTCATTAAATCGGATTCGGTGAAACATCGACGCCGATAACAATGACAGTTTACTTACACGCTGACCAATTGAAGCTCATGTTCAAACTCAGATCTTGAGACACATTCTAATAATAAATCTGTGCAATCAATAATGCTTAGTTTTCTAAATAAATATTATTTGCCAAATAAATTATTTTTTTCAATAAACAGGCTTTGATATATTTTATAGGGGGGTGTAACAAAGCTCACTCAAGTATTAACAAGTTTACGTATATAGAATACAAGTAAGATATTTGCATCATTATCATTTTTGACAGCATTATCTAACTTAATATAAAATGTTTCACTTCGATCTAAATGGAAATAAAAATGTGAATAATTTTATAATTTTAATCAATCAAATTACGTGCGAATCAAATCAATTACTTTGATCATTTCTTGAATTAATTTGGACTATAAAAATGAAGTGCGCCAAAGTCTAGCATCTGATTGGTTAAAAATCATTCATTTTCAACGATTTCCATTTTAAGTGAGTAATATTAAACAGAAAGATGTTCATATCATTAGAATTCAATATAAAAGCAACCTGTATTCGAGGAAATTGGCCAAACAATTCATAACAAATAATTTTTGTAATAAAGCCAAATAAAACTTGAAATTTAGCAATGAAAATGTTGTAAAGAATAATTTTGGACAAAATATGTGTATTTCCTGTTTTAAAATATAATTTACCACGCCTTTTTAAAAAAAAATAGAGTATAGTCCTCTCGAATAAATTTGCCACATTCACTACACTTTTTTTATTCCCCCTTTTCTAGCTTACAATTAGGCGAAAAGCAGTAACCTTTAACGGTCGGTGTTGCAGTTGTTTCACTAGTTTTGGTGAACTGGAAAAAGAAAGCAGATTTCGAGTAGATATGCAAGTAAATGAACTTTCGCTTCTGATTTTCATGGACCTTTCAGTTAGAGCTAAGCTATGTATGCCTTATAAATCTATTCCTGCCCCTTTTGCAACAGGTGGGCAAGGGCTTAGATTAGCTTTCATAATTGACCAGCCGTTATTTGCAGCAATGTTGAGAAGAAAATTTGTAAAAATCGCTATTGGCCATCATATTGAAGCATTATATATAAGAACTAAAATTTTGAAGCATCCTTTTCAAAACGTTTACCACAGACGTTTATTATTCATTGTAGTCTAAGATTGTTTACAGCTGTTTTTATCCAAATGTATCAATTCTTGAAAGATATTGCCTCGACACGACATAAACAGGTGTAAATTTTTTTTGTAATGCTTATGTATAATGTAAATGGTCAAGGAGGAATACTGTGTTAAAAACATACTTTTGCGTCCAGTCAAACCGGTACTTTTTAAGCGTAGAAGATGTGGCATACATATTCTATTCTTCCTAACCGTACCACAAATTGAATTTTTTTTTTATCTTTCATGCATATACACAATTGACACATGAAAAATCTGTCAACCTAAATACTAGAGCGAGGAGATAAGCACGAAACGAAAACAAATCTCTTCACAATATTAGCAATTTTGAAATACTGGTTATCTATAAATCAAGTCTAAAATACTTCACTAAAAAGAAAATATAAAAATTCTATAGCTCATCTATAGATACACAGTTTGTTGGAGACTAATATTGATGACAATTTTCTAGAAATTTGTTTTGAATGCATCTTACCGCTACCAATCTAACAGAACTGTTGCTTTCTCTTTTTGAATCAAATCGTACGAAAGTGCAAAGGATAATGAACACATCTCCACTAACTGCAGCTCTCAAAAATGGATTTGCAGATTTTTCTGAAAAGAGATGTTGACGTCAATCTCTTTGTCTTTTGATTACCGATATATAAAAGAGGAGCGAATGAAGCCAGCAAATGCTCGATTGAATGTAGAGACCAGGGGCGCACGCACATCCGCCCCTCCCCCAATGTGATTAAGGGAGTCTTTAACGTCCACTTCTTCGTTATAGTAATGCAAATTTGGGCTATATTTGATCAGAGGCAGTAATGTAGCCAGTCATTTGAATGCGCGTGCATTTTGATCGAGGCGAATATTTTTTATAGCACATAACTATATAAGAACTCTATAATTTAGAGCTTAAATGGTTTATCCGTATTAATTACCATAACCAAGCCTGCAGATAAGAGGGCAATGGAACTAGGCCCTCTGGGATTTATTTTGCCCGTCTGAAACTCCTTTGAAATATATAAATGTATAAACTTTCTTATATTCCCGGCCCCATTAAAATCAGTTTTGCCCCCTCCCCTTGATCAGTTTTGCCACCCCCCGTAGTTTAAGTTGGCGATGGGGCTAATTTAAACAATCAGATATTTTATTATAGAAATCAGCATCTTTATCCTTAGATATTCGTTTTATTAAAGTTTTAGTTCTTTTTATCAAGATTTCTTAGAATAGTTGGCAATCTTTTTACACTTTTCTTAAAATTTTTGTTAATTAAACTTAGTACAAATAATTTCATTTTCATGTAATTCTTAGAGTATAACTTAGGTATTGGAATAGCTAATTTATATAAATTTAAAGTTTGTAGAATATTTCTTCCAAAAATTTTAAACTTTCAATTTCTATTTAAAATGGCCAAATTAGAATTCACCGCTACATACCTGTAAATTCATAGACCCATATCCTAAATAAATTTTCAAACAATTTACTTTACTGACTGAATATATGTGTAGGTAGAATATAAAGATTATATAAGATGATTCTTTGTTTTTCTGTGATACTAATTGAGCTTGGTAACATTTCGTTGCTAAAATTTTTTTAATTTAATTTTAAGCAACAATGCATTTCAGTACAGAGCAATCAATCCACCCAACCAATTCAATTGATATGAACCAGGCTTGTTGACAATTAGTGAGATGAGAGGCTGAGAAATATCTTTTGGCTCCTAATAAATATTTCATCGGATTGTGGGGTTGTAGGATAAATGAGGTTTGACTGGATTACCAATAAGTCCTCTAATACAACCCTTTCCATATGGTCTTTAGGAGACAGACATGTTTAACCTTCCAACACCAAATATAAAAGCGGTTCAACCAAAAATTCAGCTCCCTAAAGATCTACAAGAGATCATTTTTAGCCTACTAAAAAATCGACATAATTGTTTATTCATTGTCTGAAAAATCTAAATCTCAATCGGATGGATACATCTGCTTTTTCTAAACCAGTTGTTTATGGCTGTTTTGGCCAATGCAACTCTCATATCTTTACTCACTTCCAATCTGTTTTGGGATTTGGTTTCAATGGCAAGTAGCATGAAAAACACTTACTCATACTTATATGTAGAGGCAAATAGAATCCGAGCTTTCAGAGCAATCTTTGCAAGCATAGGACTCTACCATTTCAATCAAAAATCGGTATGAGATATTTCAGAAAAACATGTTTTGCACCTCCTCAATTATTAACCAAATTAATAAACTGTTCTTGAATTAAGAATTCTTCTGAGGCCAGATTACTAATCGATATTATAAACGTGTTTTTGATAAATAGATAGTATTTTTCAAATTTTTGTAGAGGAAATAAAGAGAAATTTCTTGGCATGATGGTGTTTTATGTCCTCACGGACATTTTCATCATCAACAAATATGTTCGAAAATCGAGCAAAATTTTCTTTTTCAAGAATGCAATAATTTCAGCTTCATTTCAAAAACTCTCATTTTTTTATTACAATGGAGTACTCTGATCTCTTTTCCTTGCAGCGCAAGGTTAAAGGAATTCATATATTCAAATATGTTCACTCCAAATGATAGAAATATACAAAAACGGAGATCAGAAAATTCTACATGCATTTCTAGTTTGCCTTCCAGAAATTGCTGGATTTCTTTTTATAGTATTGCTTGGGAAATTTTCCTTTGAAAAGCCACCTCACGTTTGAGTGCAGCAAGAGTTTTCCAAATGGAAAACAAACAAGATTTGAAGCATTCGCTTTAATGAAATACACTGTTTTAGTGACTTCATTGAAAATATTTTTCAACTCATCGAGTATGGTTTTATGGCTCGGCGCACTGGGTACCAATTACATCTGGAGATTTTTGCTTAGCCAGATTCCGACTTAATATCTCCTATTAGCCTTCTAACGGTATCGTTTGACAGGAACATATGCTTCAACTTTACAACTTGAGAACTTCTTACCACATCCAATATATCTTTGCAGCAAGGTAATATCAACTGTTTTGCTGTTGTGGGACTTTTTGACAACAGATATTTTTTGGAAACTTTTCAAACCAAACTTAATATTTTGCAAAAACATTCTTATGTAAATTTATCAAACATGAATTTGTGCAATCGTTCAGCCAATAATTTTGTTTTCGATTGGGGGTTCCGGTTTTGGGTTAAAAGGGAAAAAAAATTTAGAGGGGGGGGTTTTAAAAAAAAAAAAAAAAAAAAAAAAAAAAAAAAAAAAGGGGGGGGAAAAAAGGAAAGAATCTGATTAAATGAAACTATGTCCTTTAGGACAGTTTTTCGAGTATGATAGTTTATGATGATGGAATTTTTCTACTAGCATGAAGAAAAGTAAAGTCTTTCAATAAGCAAAACCATCTGTGAACAATGTAGATGGTGTTGATCTCGGTGTTTCTTATTTGTTTTTGGTTTTTAACTAGGCTATTCATTTTTTATTTCTTTCAACAAATAGTACACAATAAATACCAAAATATACATCAGTCTTAATATGGGTTAGGTATATTTTATTTTGCCTTTGGAAGATTTTGCTTGGCACAAAAAGCCCTACTCCATCAAATATACATTTTCAAAAAAAACTCTTAATTTTTATTTGGTAAACTAAATTATCGTTAAACAAGAGAAAATCAGCTTGTTATATTTTCGAAAAGGTATTTTGACCTTGTTTTTTATAAACGCATAACAAGCTAAATGATACACCTTCACAATTTAGTTTCAATCAAGTATATTTCAATTTTTATATATAAAACAGGTAAACAGTAAACAAAACATTGATTAAAGTTTTTTACCAAGTACCACTTGTAGGAAGGCAAAAAATTGTATTATTTCTTGAGTATTTAAATAAATGTAAGATGTAGGATAATTTGGACATACTTTTATTTTTCAAGTATTCCACTTAGTATAATTGTTTCGATGGTGTCATCATCAATGAAATAATAAGTTTTAAATAATAATTTTAACGCTAAAACTTGACGAATTCTGCCTATATTCATATTTAAGATTTAGATTTATTGAAATCAATGTCTCTCCAAATTAATATCAAAACTTTAAAAACCTATAACTGCAAGTAACTCGTTTTTATATATTAATCATTAATATAAAATCTAATTATGTCTCCACGTATTAGAATATCACTTCATTAATAGGCCTAATTGTGTGTACTGGTCTCCATATAGTAGTTAACATACTTTCTAATGATATCAAAGTTTTTCTGTTTTAGAATATCACTCATGAACGTGAGATAAAAAATATAGAATTCTTCTCCCGGTGTTTAATCTTGTGGTTTAGGTTTCAGAAAGATGGCATAGATATTGTAAAAAATTACTTGCTAGATTGAAAAATGTTTTTTGAAGATTCTATCAAATTAAACGTGTATCATTGATTGAAGCAAATATAAATATTAATAAGCTTGTTGAAGAAGGTAAATCTAAATACTTCATTTGAAAGAGGTAGTGACAGTAAAACTTGTTATGTCATGATGTTTAAAAACTTTTAGAGAAAATTACATGTTCAAATCTTTGCAATACTAGAAATATGTGATTGGACATGATCGTATGATGATTTTCAAGTTTCGTTTTTGTTAGGACGCTAAATGCTAACATCTAATTTGCCTAAAGAAAAATAAAATTTTAAAGTTTGCAAGTCTCTTTTTCTCTCTTTCTGCAGAGAGGGAATTTTTAATAAATACTCAAGCTGTTTTTAAGTGCTCTCAAATTTTGTGTGCCTTCTAAGAGGAATTTTTTAGCATGGTTAAGATTATTTCTTTGATCGAATTATCGTGATTTAATCACTTAGCCTATTCTAAGATCTCAGATTTACGTGTAAAGGTAGAGGAGTGTTTTGATTCGCCACTGACTTTCCAGACAACTAATAAATAATGTTATTATTATTATTATTGAAAAACAAGTCTAAAGAGAATCGATTAGATCTTGTTATAGAAATTATAAAAAGAGCTGATGAAGCATAAATATTGATGAAAGGCGCTGCCTTTGTTACACTTACATTTAAAGGATGATTGAAAGCGACTTCAACAGCGCCCCTTCTGAATTTTAAATGGAAAAGGACTGATGCGAATGAGTATTGTGTGAAATGTAATATGCTGCAGATTCTTCGATTTGCGGTTACTACTTTCAAAGCTAATCTTGGTCACGCTAGACGTTTGTTGTGCTGCTAGCTTTCTTGGATTCGGAATTTAATGTCGTGGCTTCGAGTCGTGGCATGGTTCTAAATTCGCTTGAGAAAAATCTGTATTCTGTAGTATCGAAAGTTGGCAATTTAATTTCTCTTATAAAAGCTATCGGACTCGCTTTAAATCAGTGGTACTCAAACGGCGGATGATGATGAAAAAGATGATGATGTTGTGATGATGATATGGAAGAAGATGATGGTGATGATCATGATGATATGGAAGAAGAAGAAGAAGATGATGATGGTGATGATGATGATAATGATGATGATGAAAAAAAGATGATGATGAAGAAAAGATGATGATGATGTTGAGAAAAGATGATGATGATGATGATGATGATGATGATGATGATGATGATGATGATGATAATGATGATGATGATGATGATGATGATCAGAGTGATGATGATGATGATGATGATGATGATGATGATGATGATGATGATGATGATGATGATGATGATGATGATGATGATGATGATGATGATGATGATGATGATGATGATGATGATGAGTGTGGATGATGATGATAATGATGATGATGATGATGATGATGATGATGATGATGATGATGATGATGATGATGATGATGATGATGATGATGATGATGATGATGATGATGATGATGATAATGATGATGATGATGATGATGATGATAATGATGATGATGATGATGATGAAGATGATGATGATGATGATGATGTTGATGAGCATTATAATGATGATGGTGATGATGTGATGAAGATGAACGGTATTTATTTTGAGATGATGATGATAAAAATGGTGATGATGAAATGTGAATGAGATGATGATGAGTTGATTATTTTGAGATGATGATAAAAATTGTGATAATGATGATAAAGATGTAGAGGAGCATACTTGAAATGTTAAGAGGCGTGTCGTTAGCTATTTCTTTGCGAAAGGGGCCTAGTTCTGAGTATCAAAACGTTAAGACTACCGCTACACTTCACTCATAAGCATTTGAGTGGAGGGGTAAGGAGGCTAGGAGCGTCAGCTAATTACCCTCCTCTCTAACTCTAGTGTCAAACGCAATGTACATCTCTCTCTATCTCTCTCACATTCTCTTTTTCTATTCATGTTCGGTTATTAATCTGTTTAATCACATATCATTTTCTATCCATCTCTCTTTTGTCTTGAAACTTCTAAACGGTAGTGAAGCTTTCAGTTCATTTCCTATCTTTCTCACGTAAATTTTTTATCATCAATTTTTCTTTTTGATACATTATTTTGAGTAAAAATGGAAAGGTTTTCTCATTCTTTTACTCGGTACAGTAAACTTGATTAGCAAGCTAGTTGATTGATTTGGTCAGTTATTTCAGATTAAAACTTCTGGATAATCAATAAGTAAGTTAAGGCAGTTAGTAACATTAGCTAGTAAAGTTTGCTGAATATTTCTTTTGTTTTACAACTATCTTTAACTCTTTTAAAAATAGTGGGGACAGAGTTTTTGCATTTATAACTCCTCTTGTTTTAGTACATATATTATAAGATTTTCAGAGTTATATTTTTTTATTACATAACAAAAAATTTCAAATGTTTAAAACAACTGTTGATCTTTTTTTGTCATATTTAATTTTCAATGAAAATGTTATTTTTTGGTTCTGCCTGAATTCAAGCGTTTGGGGCTTAAAAAAGTTTTGTCGTCCTAGTGTTAAACTAACATCTTTAAAAGATACAACAAAGTAATGTAAAAAGATAATAGAAAAAATACAGCTAAATATTGACACATATTCTAAAACCAATTTTATGCATGAAAAACTCATTTTCAGAACGATTCATGAAACTAGTACATTTAAAAGTATAACAGTGACCTGGAAAAGGTACTCAGTTGATATTGATTCAGATGTATAACTAAATAAATTATGTAAAATACATGTTATTGTAGTCATAAACGAATATTTCAATTTTTCATCTTTGCAAAAAAACGTTTTAATTTTTTATTATCGAATTAAAATAATAATTAACGGGAAACTTTGAAACGTTATTATAATCCAAACGAGTTCAAGGATGAAAAACATTTTAATCGGTACTGGAGGGGGTGAGGGGTTAGGCGACGCAGTCAAAATATTTTGACATTGTAATTATCTACGTCATAATATAAGATTATGGTAAATGATACAACGTATACATGTCGCAATACCAGTAAGAAGAAAATACCATAAAGAATTTTAGAAAAGCTCAAGATTAGAGGAGAAAAAAACTTAAAGAACGAAATATAAATAAAAAAATATTGAAAAATAAGGAAATGTAAACAACTTCACTTATAAAAATTGAAATGTGATGTCTCATCTTGTAAATCTGAAAGGAATTCCTGCTTCACGTATTATTTTGTGTTATTTGTTGTTTTCATAGAATCAGTGGTGATTGATATTCGTAAATTTTATCTTGGAAATGTTGATTTGAGAAAGTGAGCTTTCAACAGAGGCAGAAGAATGAGGTAGTGTATTTTCATGAAATACTTGGAACGATTTAAACCATCTATATTTCCATGTAATCATTAATATATTTAATGTGTACTATACAACTATTCTGATATTTTCAAATCTTCATCATAATTACTATGTTGCCTGGAAAACCTGAAGCTCGTGCATATTCATCATGTTTCTCATCTATCCTTAGCAAATCTTAGAAGGCTTCATTTTTCAACGACTGTTTTTAGCGCCTGCTGATACTAGGTCCTTTTTTCTATTCAGAAGACTTTGAATCCATATATTTTGGTGAAATTAAAAAAGCTGCAATGCAAACAGAAAATAAATGGAAAACTTTTTTTAATAAATTTTCAAAAATAAAAAAAGACTAAAAAATTTGCTATTTTCATTTTTTAAAGATTTTTAAAAAAAGTTACGGAAAAATTTATACCCTTACAAAAGATTTAGTATGCCTAAGTTATAATTATAGAACTTATTCCAGTTCAAGTATCTTAAAACATTAAACATTTATTTAGAAGTAACACAAATTGATTTGAACTTTCAAGAAATACACCAACAGATTTTTCCAACGAAAAAGGTAAAGAAATTTAAGATATTTGCTAAGAATCTTTTTTAATCATTTAACTACATTTTATCGATATTTTCCATGGTTAAAAACTACTTGCAAATAATTGAAAAAACTAAGGAGAGTAGAAACCAAGGGTCCTGGCGTAGGACATTTTTGTAGTATGGCTGAATGAAGAAAATAAGTGGAAGATATGGTGATCATCATTTTTTTGTGAAAATTTTTTTCAAAAAAATCTTTCATTGTGAACTTTGAAATGCAAGTGATATAGACTATGGACAGAGGAGAATAAGTGAATCCACTTATTAATCACCAGGGCGAGTAAAAGTCAATAAAGTCAACTTTTATTTCCGTTTAGCAAAAACTCTTTGAAGAAGATCTTTACTTGTTTAGTCTAAAAAATTTTGAACTAATTTCAAATTTTTAAGTCAATCAAAATCAATTTTTCGAGTTTAGGTCAATAAAGTCAATTTTTATATTTAACACTTTTTGATTCAATGTGCCTAATTTTATTCCCAAACTTTTTATCATTGCATGTTTTTCACATCTTTTACACAAGTTTACCTTAAAAGTTAAGTTATCCTGCAAAATTGTAGATTACCGGCATTAAATCATTTAAAATTAGTAATAGAAAAAGACGTTCCCTTTTCAAACCTATCGGCAACACTTCAGTTCCAATTGTAATTAAGTTGACAAATTGGTTGCAAGCAACAAAATATTTTCATTAAAATCTTCCAGCAGTGAAGAAATTAATGATGAAGATGATGGAATTTTATTGCCAAATATCAAGAAATTGTTAAAAAAAAAAAGAAAATCTGTGTCAAAACTTGCTAACAATAATTAGAGAATATTCACGATTCATTGAGTTAGTCGGAAAAAGTCAACATAGAGACTTTTTCAGTCGAAGATGCCTTTACTTGCAACATTATTTCATTTAAGACGAATGTGGCATTAAAAGTTATCTTGAAAATAGATTCAAATAAAATGAAATCAATAAAATCATGAATATGGAAAACTCTGAAATCTCTACCAGTACTTATCCCAAATTACAAAATTGTCAAGTTTTAACTTTAGAAGTAGAAAGATTTTTTTCTAAACTGAAAAAACTGCTAGAAAATGGTCGAATTTTAAATCAGAAAATGTCATTAATTATAAGTTGTTGTATTACAAAGTCATGGATTCTTTGAAATAATTTTCAATACTTTCTCTAAAGTGTTCATAGTTGTTCAATTCAATAAAAATTTTAAAAAGTCAATAAAGTCAATTTTTTCTCTGAGTAAAAGTCAATTTTTTCTAATTTTGGTCATATTCTCTGCCCATACTGGATGTCAGGGTTGTCCGAGTTTTTTCTAATTTACATTATTAATCCATATCATCGCATTGTGAGTTCGAGACGATTACGACATTTCGTAACCGAGTACGAAATGTCTTTAAGTCATTTTAATTGGATAACTTACAAATCATGGACACATTTGTGAACAATATCATCAAAAGTTTTAATTATTCAATAATTTTTGATTTATTGTTTGATAAAAAAATATCTCTCAATTTCTGTGCTTAAGTTGATATGGATCTTTCATGTAATAATGGCATGAACTTTCCGATCTGGTCAAAACTACAAATGCAGCCGACCTTATAATTTCAAGATTTGATATCAGTTACATTTTTAATGATTTAATATATTGAAGTTACATCATTGTAAGAAAAAATTTGTTTAGACGAAACTACACAAAGAGCTTTGGATAAAGTTTTTCCGACTCTGGTTATGGCGACACTGCCCCATCACACAAAGTAAATGCCAGCATCTTCGCCACATTTCCTAGTTTGCAGAAGAATACTCCTTTATCTCCTGCTTCAAATTTGGGGTATTTATTTTTTAGCTGACACAGAGTTTAGGCCCTAATTTTTCATTTTTATTTTCTTCTTCTCCCTATTGTGGTATTAACGCCTTCATCATGACAGTAATTTCATCTTTGGAGTCAGTTTACTAATTAACTTAAATACAAATAAACACATTGATCAAAAATTTAAAACTTTAAATCATCAAAAAATGCCTCTCAACTGCATCAACTTGCTCACCTGAAATCAAGTCACTTGATTTTTACCTACATTTTCATGGCTATCACTTAGCTCCATCAAACAACGTTAAAAAGCTCTAAGCAGGGCCCTCAAAAATTCTTTCAAGTAGGCACAAAATCATTTGATGCATTTTGAATGGAAGACATCAGGTTTGCCTAACCATATGTATGTATCCCTAGATGCTTTTGTGTCAGACGTGTATTAACAACACAAACAAATAGGGAATTTTGTCAAGAATGTGAAAAAATACATAGCGTATTTTCGGCGTTATAACTCGTATTATCATTTTCAGCAATAGAGCTTTGAGTATACATTGTGTTGTATAAAGCGCATTGGAGTATACCGCGCGGTAACATTTTCGGTAATTGTGCTTTAGAGAATAGTGTTTTGTATCCGTACCTTTGAATTTTGTTTGAAGGTTAAGAAAAATACATTGAATTTACAATGATACTATTTTTTTAAGTTTATATTCGATAATTACGAGAATCAATTTTTAGGTTAGCGTTAGGTTAGAAAATGTCCGTTAGACTAACTGTCCGTAGGCAAATTGTTCAGGTACCGTTTGTAAGGATTATAGCAGATTTAATTTTTTTCTTACTTTGATTAGTTAGAATTCTCAAAAATAATTAAATTTTACTAAGACTAAACGATGATAAAATTTCAAAAAATGTTATTCGAAAAAGAAAATTTTATATGGCTTCTCTTTCTTTACCGGAATTTCATTTTTCAACTCATCCTCACCCCCCCCCCCTCCTCTAGTCTTTGATTGAGATCAATTGTGAATGACCCATTATAACTATATCTTCTTCTGCTTCCGATTACTCTTTAACCCATTAACAAACAAGAAGAATGGTAGGACACTTTAATCTTCCGTTTACGGTAAATTTATGTTCATTTGTAGCTTGCATAAAGTTGTTCCCCTCTTCACGCATGAAAGATTTGAATGTCTTGTTAATCGAAACATCCAAAGGTTGTAATCGAGAAGTTAGGCCACCAGGAATTACAGCTCATTTAAATATAGACTTACTGAAAATCTTTTTAATAGCCTCAGTTTTATGAGCACTAAATTGATTAAGACAATATTTTCTTTAGAACGTTTTGTCCAGATTTTTTCTATCCATATTTTCATGGCTCCTTCATCTATTTAACCTTTAGGATTAACTTGCACATGAACACCAGGTGGTTAAAACTTTTTTTCAAACCCACCTGTTTTTATTATAATAGTTTTATTTCCTTTGAAATCAACCGTTTTATTTGCAGGAATTTCAAAAGTTAAGATAACTTCACCCATATTACCAATTTCACTCAAATCAATTCATTAACTTGTGAAATTCCATTATTTTTTATTCAGAGTCGGAGATCTTTTGTGCAATTTTAGTTCTAGCTTATATATTTAGGCCATATCTTTTCATAAACCTTGATACCCATGAAGTTGAACTATTAAAATCAAATAACTTGTGCTCTTGTACAAACTTTTCAGCCTGAAAAATTTCCATTTTTGTAGAACTGGCTATACTAGTTTTTCGATTTCCAAAGATGCAATTAAAAACTTTTTTTTCAAGTTCTGGATACTTAACAACCCCTCTTCTAAAATGACGCTTTGTTTTTTCAAAGTTTTTAAGTTTTCTTTAATTTTTCTCCATCCTCAAACAGTGTTTTCAGTACGCAGTTGGCTAAAATAACGAGCAGCTTCTCTATTTCCTTGAATTTTTGCATAATGTACTATGTTTAGCTTATAAAAAGCTGCATGAAATATATTGTAATTGGTGTTCAATAAAAATTATAATTGGTGTTCAATAAAATAAAATATAAAATATAAAATAGAGCAGAATTTACACACTACACGCACAAAGGCACAATAACATACAGAGAAATACAGTACTAGCAGAGAAAGAGAGGCAATAATATTAATCATGTCAGAATGTCTCATTGGTGCAAATTTTCGATTACCAATATATACTATACAGGAATAGATGAACGCTTATGAAAAGCAAACCAAAATGAACCCGCCAAACACATAATAATGACAGATGTTGCTTCCATTTAGTTCACACATTTTTGTTTAGCACATATAATATATAGCCTTATTCTAGTTTTTTTATTGAACGCGAACGAAGTATGCTAACTAAACCTAACCGTAACCGCTAACACTAACCTTAATGTTAACTCTTATACTAACCCGAATGCTACAAGAATTCTAACCCCAACAATATGTTTCCTAAATTTTACATGAGCACTTGTCAACGATTATGCAAATTGAGGAAAAATACGAATATCTGAATCAGAGGTAGAGCCAATTAATCTCCATCAAACTTCAATTAGTGATCATTTATTGCTTATATAAAACCCTGTGTTAGGACATACTGCATTAAGTAGTGTAGCAAAATAAAATACTATTTACGCATTTAGATTGGACCGAACTTAGCAGATGACTTCAGTAATCCTCATTTAATTCCATTTAAAGTAATAATTCGCCTGCTTTTCCTTTGGGAACATTGGTCCTAAATGGGTTAAAAGTGTATATGTCTTAACCCATTAACGACCAATGTTCCTATTTTGGAACATAAGTAATTTCATCTTCGTCTGCTTTTTTCAATGACTTTGAATATAAATCGTCTGCGTTTTTTTAGATATCGTCTGCTTTGCTTGGTCTTAAATGGGTTAAATTCAACAAAGTATACAAATATTCAAGTTTAACCAAAGTAAATACAACTAATCATTATCACCGACAAATTAGCCGAAGAAATCTCAATTTATTTTCCAGTCATTGGGCCCCTCGTAACTTGCGGGTCTCAAAACAATATACCTTCTGTACCTCTTGCTCTATTCTCTCATAGCGCGTTGTTCTAAGGACATGACTTTAATAAAAAAAGGTTAATATGGTTTATAATGTTATCCTTGGTAGTATTTTGTTTTTCTTGTATTATTTGTATAACATTTTTAACTCTACTAACAACAATTTAGCGAGAATTAGACTAAATCCTATGAATAAATCTTATTGGCTTCCCATCTAAATAACGAGAGAAGTTTTATATATAATAGTGATTCCGTTCGATTCACTCCTGTAAAATCTTCATTTATCAAGTTATTGAATCAATAATAAATCGATGTAGAGTTCATTCTATCGAAGATGAATATTGCCGTTGTGATTTAGCTTGGAATTGTGTTGGTGCAAAGAAGATAGAAGATAACAATCAAACAACAGAAAAGCGTGATACTGTGTGGAAAAGATTGAGTAATCTTTTTTAAATCTTTGTTAATTAAAATTTTTAAACTGATCCTCAAACTTCGTTAATCTCTTTGTTTACGCATATTTTACAAACTCACTTCCTAATAAAGCATTTCTAAACAAGATAAGGTGATTTTGATGAAATGTTGATTTTAAACGTTTAATTTTTGAACAGAAAAATTTAATTGTTATCAATAAAATCATAATTTTGTTCCAAAAGCGTATTCACGCACGATACCATCCCCTACCCCTCCATTTAATACATTTGAAGTGCCACTTTCCATCAATTCATTGCACATGGTAAGTGAAACAACGAAAACTGAAAATAAAGTGTAATCAAGGAGAGCAATTTTGCAAGTATAGTATCTTTGCAGCAAGGTAGGCAAATTATCAAATACGATTTTTGTCTTCGTTCACTTATTCGTTGTCATAATTACTCACAATTACAACACTTCCCTTTGTTTTGCAATTGTATAACTTTGAGAAAGGCTAAGAATGAAGTATATAAGTGCTCTTATACTTGTTTATTTGAGTTTTGGATGATTAATCTTATTTTTTTCTACATCTTCATTCAACCTAAAGACATTAAGCTGTGCATCCATCTACGACAGCGATCCTATCTCAACCTTATAAAGTGTGGTTTGGTTAATTCTACCAATCAACGTCCCTCATATTTTATTCAACGCCAATATTATCATAATGATCTTCATTTCTTCATAATTAGCGCAGAAGTCGCAATCATAAATTCTAAACATGATGAATTGTCAGGATATGAAGTAAAGTGCTAACTGCCATATACAGCACAAAAAGCAATTAACATTTCAAAAAATCAACTTACCTAACTCAAAAAGGCGTTTCGTAAAATAATTATAATTTCCCAGCTTAAATGATTAGAGAGAAAAACAATTGCCATTGAGAGATCTACTTTTTAAAACAATGTAAGTTGATTAATCTCTACAAGACATAATAAGGCTTTTAACGAAAAAGACAAAATTTGGATCAAACTGATATAAACTAAAAATATCATAATAATAAAAACTAGAGAACTTCATTGAAAAGGCTTTTTGACACACTACATTTAATCCTTCATGAACAAATAGCATACAAAGAAATGAATATTAACTTTTAAATGTAAAATTTATCGTTACTCTCAACCTTTCTTTACAAAGTAGGTTTTGAACAGAAGAACTAATCAGGAAATGAAATGAAGAATTCAATGTTAGAATTCTTTTAATAAAAATCGTCTGCCTTAACCCATTCACGACCAATGTTCCTATTTTGGAACATAAGTAATTTCATCTTCGTCTGCTTTTTTCAATGACTTTGAATATAAATCGTCTGCGTTTTTTAGATATCGTCTGCTTTGCTTGGTCTTAAATGGGTTAAGTTATCATTCAAAAAGAAAAGCAGACGATTAATTTTCGAAAAAAGGGAAAAAAATGAAGCAGACGATTTTCATTTGTTCAGTAAATTGTTACACATTGGGCTTGTAAAAGATTAAAAAAAAAATAAAAAGTTCATTAAAATATTTACTAATCTATAAGTTTATTTAATAATATAATATAAATTTGTATGAAAAATTCTATTTGCAAAAATATAGCAAAACTAGTTCGAAACTTATTCTGGATAAAAAGCCATATAGGGTTATTGATAAATTCATCTTTTGTTTACTTTGACAAAGAGAGAGGTTGCATAATAATTATTATGTGATCCTTTAAGAGTTTTTGTATTTAGTCTATAAACTATTGTAAACTATATAAACTATTGTTTACCAGAAAAAAAGTCAATTCATCGACATTACATTGATGCATTGCAATATTTTTAGCGGGATTACGAACAATGAATTGTTTAGTCTTGATCAAAATCAGGTTTATGAAATTAAGTTATACGAGTTTTCTGTTCTTTCGTAACTACCATTCACTGAAAATTTATTTAGAGCTTGCTTTTATTGGATTTATAATATCGCGTTAAAAAACCATCATACATAACTAGCATGCTAGTTCCCTATTTACTAAAAATCTATTCACATATCCTCATTTATAACCCAGTTAAGACCAATGTTGCCAAAAAGAACGCAGACGAACCCTTACTAAAATTAAATAGGAATTATTAAAGTCGTCTGCTTTGTTTGTTCCACTTATCCAATGAATTATTTTGCAAAGACGGGTAAACAAACGTGTTAACGCTAAAATTTGTAAACGTTTCCTTTTGAAGTTATTTCGTTAAATTTATTTCAGCTGCAAAGTTGACTGTCCTTTGCGAAGATGAAGAGGGGGTTATCAGGTGCGCGCAGGGAAAAAAGATCAAGATTTTTAGGGCGATGTTCGGAAGATTCAGCATTTCAATTTGCAATGAGAACCTCCTCGTCGACATTAACACGCACTGCCATTTCTTCAATACTACCGCCCTCGTTAAGGGCAAGTAAGTTTTTGCTACATCACTTCCAATCTGCCTAATTCCTTTTTGGTCCCAGCTAAATTTATCCAAATCAATTGCTCGAAAAATATTTCTCAAAGAGAGATTGAGTGTTCAAAATTAATGCTTGAATGAGGTTATGTAAAAATAAGATGAAAGAAACACAGATTTATTGTAAAATGAACAGATAATATCAAGAACAAGTCTTTTTTAAATCTTATTTAGTTGTCGGTATCGCATCCAAAGGTAAGAATATTCTTCTATAACTGGATAAATGATATGAATGTCACAGTCAAGAATCGAACCCGGACGAAGGGATCAAGACCGTGCGCTTCAATCATTACACCAACTACAAACTAATTATATTAGTCATAGTTACTAAATTTATCATTGCCAAAGTTTACTTCATTTGTATTAAATATTGTGTGCAACACTTCTCAAATATTGTCCAATAACCAAAAATATTCCCCAAATATTCTAAAAATTAAAATAAAATAGATGTGTGTTAATATATTGCGGGTTAAGTGAGCGGCACTTGAGGCATTTTTATTTTTTTATTACGCGTGGAGGGAGCGTATAAAATAATAGAGTACGGGGGGGGGGGGTATTTTTACAACGCATGCAAGGAGTTCCGTGCTTATAGCTTTTGAGCCCACCCACCTTTTGAGTTATTGACAGTTCTAGAAATGATCTTTCGAGCAATCAATTTGGAGAAATTAACGTAAATTTCTCTTTTTCTAGCCAAGCAAATAATATTGAGATCAAATTTGCCAAAGTCACTTTGGTAATACAGCAACCAAGAATAGCCTTGATACATCACGAAAAAACCATGATACAATTTTTTTAACAATCAAATTACTACTGTGACTTTTTTCATGCAGGGATAATTTTGATAAGCGGATTTTGTCATAGGGCGATTTGTCCTAGGACCAATAGCATTTTAACATTCACACTATCCTTATATTTTTGACTTTAAATGACGAAAATTACTTTTTCCATTTTTCTATACAAATCATAACTTTTTAAATAGAAATTTTAAAGTCAATTTCAGAAGAGCATCCCTCTTCTAACTGATCATTCTTGATTTGGCTGTGTAACAATGGTGGCTTTAGAAACAAATTCAAAGGAGGTCTTAAAGAAGGCTAAATTAAATTAAAGGCAGTGATGAATTATTATCAGATATAAGTCATTATTATACTGAATATATAAATTTGTTATTTGCATAAATAAATATGAATACAAATTTATATTAGTTTTATTGCATCTCAATTTAAAAAGGAGATGGTGAAAAGTAAAACAGCTCAAATTTTTAGCACTCTTGCAGTGAAAAAAGTTTAGGGCAGTAGGGGGCGGGTGATTAAAAATTAAAATCAACTTATCACCTTCACTGTTCTTTCTTTGTACGAGTACCTCTTCAGTCAATTTAGAAGTATGGAAATCTGTTTCATATGTACATAGTAATTTTGTTCTGTGTTCATGGAAAGAAGTATGACATGAGTTAACTTTATACATTTTCCCCTACTTCCGAGATCCTGCATTTACCATACGACACAATGCAAAGCTTCTCCATGAATTTAAGTTTCGGTTAATTTTTGTCGAAGTAAATTAACTCTTGAAGTCGTAATGCTACACAAAACCATCTCACCTTTCACATCCGTGGGAATGATGGTGGTATTTTCGATTTGAAAAAATCAAAAAAAACTCGATAAAACTGTTCTATTTTAAAATTAATACAAATTAGTCAATAAGAGTATTCTATATCTTATAGTTACAATCAGACACGTAGTTATTGTTAATAAAATTATCTTTGCTCAGCTTCCCGATTTTCTGAAAAATGCATAACACTTATTCATTGTTTTAAAGGTGTGACGGATTTAACATGTGTAAAATCGTTTCATCCATCTCTTCGTTTGGGAATCCTTGCTCAGAAACACCAAAGTATCTAGAGGTCCATTACTACTGCGAACCAATTTCAGGTATTTCTTAATTTCTTTTCATAAATGTCGGTATTACATCCGATTCTAGAACACAAATTACTCTTCAAAAACATTTACTTAAAACGAATCAATACGCGTCTTAAATGTGTGCAAATATGTCTTTTTGACATGTTTTTATTTTTTGGAATTAAACTTTTATATTAAAGAGAAGTTTAGACGGAAATTACTGTAAAGTACTTTAATTTCGGAAGAACAAAATTTTGCAAATTAAGGTTCAAAAAGAATATTTAGCGAGAATTTAATTTTGCGAATAAACCTTTCTATAATTTTAAATATTTAGCTTAAAAAATTTAGATTTTTACTTCTTTAGAATTTAATATGGAAATTACAGTGATTTTTAATTTTATATATGAAAGATTTTTAATGTTATAAAAAATTTAATATAAAAAAACTCGAAACTTTTTTTTTTTTATTTTGCGAAATTTTTGTGTTTGCGAATTTCACGAAATTATATTCCTCACCAAAATTTCTTACTTTACAATATATACTTTTAAGCTACCTTTTATATTATTGTAATATTTGCCGCTATAAAAAGCCCCGTCTCTTGTGCACTAGTTATTGCTAAAAAAGATAACAGATGGAGACTATTTGTAATTAATATCTACTAAATTAACTAATCTTAAGAAATAAGTTAACTAGCTATCCAAATATCTAACGAATAATGATGCGTTTAGTGAATAACATTTTGTTCTATCTAAGACGTATATTAAATTTATATTTTTAACTTTTATCTTCTACAAAATATTTAGATCAATTCGGAAATGTTTTGGTAACAGAAGAAAATTTAGATAAAATGAATGCCAAAGTTGGAGGAGAAATGGAGTCTACTCGAAAGGTAATTATTTAGAATTTTTCTATTTTTAAATCCTAAAATTATTTTTGTGTTTATTTTGGAAGAAACTTGTAAAACAAGGATGTCAAACATACAACCGGCGGTTAAGATTTGTCTCGCCAAGAGTTAGAGTGGGGTCAATGAACTCAATGATTCAAAGCTTGAGTTTTCCATTTTACATCTTTTTTTAGAGTCGATGCATCAGATTTAGCATAGATTTTCAGCTAGTATGAATCTTTGATAAAAAAAAAAACTAGGTCTTTACAACGTGATTAATTCATTTATATAAATATCTTTTTTCTAAATATCCCAAATAAACTTTCAAGATTAATTGTAAAATAACCTTTCAAGATTCAAGTGATTAAGGAATTTATCTCAAGCTTCAATCAGGAGTTTACAAGAGAAATTAGGATGGCGATGATCATCATGCTATTTTGGTGAAAAAAAGAAATATTTTCATAATATTTACACGTTTACCTTTTTATTCTGTCTCATCATTTTTAATCACTAAAATATTATTACCTATCTAATATTTTATCTCTTAATGTTTTAAAAGTTATTTATAAATTAAAATATTTTTTGGTGAAATATTTTTGTAAGAAAAGTGATGAAAAAGAGATTAGCAGTCCTTTTGTTGAAAAGACATTGGGAGTAGAGTCTCAAGCAGCATCTAATGGCAACCATTCAAATGCTATCGAGTATATAAACAAGACCAAAGACTTGTTCACTGATGTTCAACTTCAAGTGGCGACCTTCAACGAAAACCTTGATCACAACATTCTAAAGTGTCCTGAAGTCATAGTTAGAGGAGTTATATGGGACGAAACTCCCGCCGGAATAAACATTCAACGCCAATGCCCGCAAAACAAGATAGGTTTCATTTTCACTCACTTTTTGATTCCTCATTTTCGTCTTTTCTTAAGGCTATGCTCACTGGATCTGCGACATGAAAGGAAATTGGGGACCGTTTGCACCGGATCTGAGCGAGTGTACTTCTCGAAGTCTGAAAGTGATAGAACATCAAGTAAATAATCTCACGCGTTTTTGATATGCGTGTAAAAAAGGCTTCTAAATTCCTGGAGGATATAGTTCTGCTCCTGCTCCGAGGTGCAGCATTAAAGTGCCTCAAAATAAATAAATAGATCTATTTTTGACGCTCATTCTTTTCTAATGGCAAATACAGCCAAACCTTATTGAAAAACTATAAAAAAAAAAAGTGGCTTCGCTGACAGTGGTGACTTATTCAAGGTCAAATAAGCGTACTTAGGATTAAATAGGGAAAATTGAAACTGTTCGTTATAGAGAGGTCGTCGTTAATACTTTGAGGACCAGGAATATTTAAAACTAATCGTCTGTTTCAATGCCATTTTATATACTTAACCCATTAAGTACCATAGAAATCAGACGATATCTAAAAAAACGCAGACGATTTATATTCAAAGTCATTGAAAAAGCATACGAAGATGAAATTACTTATGTTCCGAAATGGGAGCATTGGGACTTAATTCGTTAAAGTAGACGATTTTTATTTTGGCAGTGGGTCCATTGTGCTTGAAAGAGTTAAACCAGGTTTGCCTGTTGTAGTTTATATAAACTCTTGTGTATATTCTTATCTTTTTTCCATTAGATGTAGTCCATTTGTTAATGCAATTTTTTTTAAATATTTTGAATTAAATTCAATTGTTCATATTCAAAGTCGATTTTCACCTAATATGCATTTTGTTCAAATAAACAAAATTTCTAGAACAAATAGTCTGTTATAATTTAATACAAAAAGACGTCAAAACTGACCCATAAATTCTATATCTAATGGAAGAAATGTTTGAAGTGTTCACTTTTAGTTTCAAAGCTTTGTATACAGCACGCTTTCTCAACCATTGGCGAGTCACCCACTTCTCGACTTGGCAATTTTTATTAAACAAATAGTTCGGCATTCTACAAGCACATATAGAAATATTTTTTGAAAACTTACCATTTTCTAGTCATAAATCTCAGATAAAAAATCTCTTATTTTTCAGTATAAACGATCTTTTGAACTCAAAATATGGGCGACAAATGGCATTTCTTAAGATTTTACAATTGTAAAAGAGAATCTGTATAACAAAATTTTTAGGAAAAGTTTATGGAACTTAAGTGCAATGAAGAATTAGATTTTAAGGTTAAAAAAAGAGGAAGTTTTTCCTCCATTTTTACTTTATGGTGGGAGATTTTAAAATATTTTATAATCTCATTAGGCGATTTAAACAAAAAGGTTGAAAACCCCTTGAATACAGTATTAGCAACTAGAAAACAAAAAGTGTAAAAAAAAAACAAACTTTTTTATGTATTTTTGGAACACTCTAGTGCAGCATGTAGTCATTTTCCTCATTGAAGGATCTCATGGAAGCACTCTTTAATTTAATAACTCTTTATATGGGTACGTGAGTAAGGTTGATTAGATAACTCAAGGTCTTGGGTTCGATCCGGCATCAAGCCTACTTTCCTCATATTTCAATACAAGCTGCGCAATTGTGCCTTCTCGATGAAAACGCCTTAGTGTACCTTTAACATTTTGATATTTCAGTCGAGAGATCTCAAATACGAAAGTCTTGAGGACGTTGTGATAAAGTTGAGTGACTCTCTCATCCTACTGAATCATTCATCTGCAGAGCCTTTTTACGGCGGGGACCTCAAATCGTCTCTTGTTTCTCTGGAACACATCGCTGCGAAGTTTACTGAAAACTACCAACTTGATGCCAATTGCACCACTTACTCCATTGCAAACGTATTCCCATTTCCTTTCCTTTTTTTTAATTAGAGATCAATTTGTTTAAACAAGTTTTTCATTAAATTTTTGCTCCAATCATTTCTCAATCTGATGCCTTTCTTACCAAGTTGTGTAGAAACAGTATACAAGAAAGGAGATTAATTGGATCACAATTTAGAAGGTGCGACGAAACTAAAAGTGGTGTATACCTGGCTGACTGCGAATATATAATAATCAATTTTAGTTTTGACATACAAGCAGTAGCAGTGAGCAGTTTTGATCTCCGTAAAGTTTTGTTCCATTTTTTCGGATAAGTCTTCTTGGCTGGCAAACCTTTCCAAAAACTGTTAATTTTTGGCTACACATCTGTTTTTAAGAGCTAAGTATTTCAGTGTATGGGTGTCTAATGTTAATATGTATATCGTATGTATGTATGTAGGTCTAGATGTTTTTTGGGATCAAGTAAAGATAATACAAGGATAAGTAAAGACAATTCTTCTGAAAATCAATCACGTAAAGATGATCCCTCTGAAAGTGCACCGAGTAAAGATCGGCATTAAAACTGATTTATTTTTGATATTATATTTTAAAAAATTTAATTTATTGAATAACAAATGAATTAGAAAATTTATCTAAACAAAAGTAAAAGTTATGATTTGTTACGAAATTTAATTGAATTGGTATTCCCTAAAATTGTCTCAAAAAAGGAAATGAAAGCGTTATATATGTTTCTTTCAAACCATATAAATTTTTGTAAGTTTGAAAGGTTCTTCAACAAGCAAAGATCTAACTTCGTCGGTGATTTAGTGTTCCAAATTGATAGCAAATTCATATAAAATCAGTCCTTTTCAATAAAATTGCTTGCTAAATACTGAACGAATTTTTGGAAATCAGTTTAAAAAATGTATCTTTTAAAGCAAACGAGTTTAAGTTAATAGATGATAGATAAAGTATAGATAACCCCTTTGTAAACTCACCAAGTAAAGATGATCCCTCTATCTTGAAATAATAGGGATTGTCTTTACAAATTCCGTTTTTTTGTGTCAAACGTGTATTAATACACATAAATAGGAAAGTTAGTGTCAAGAATGTCAAAAAAAATGTATATGTAAATGTATGTATGTATGTATGTACGATTATGCCAGCACAAATGCAAACACTAACCCTAAGACTAACCCACAAAATAGGTTTCCAAAATTTTACACATAACCCATTTTCGTCCAATGTTTCTTATAAGCGCAGACGGAAGTTATAATCGTCGGGAAAGTGTCTATCGCGTATTCCAATAAAATTGCATAAGATTCACTCATATATTTATATACTTCTAAGCCATCCCCATATGTTCGATAGTATCCAAGCTTCTCGTTTCAATACCGATAGTTTTTGTCCATAGGGGGACTTCGATATTTCCCTTTTTTTCATGGTTCCTTCCATTTTTGATTCAGTAACCCTTTTTGCATTTGATTTTCTCAATTGAAATTTAGAAGATAATCAAAATCGCCAATTTTTTTCTGTCGAAAAGCGCATATAACGCCTGGATCGATATGAATGAGTCGCGTAGAATAGAGTTTGCATCCAAACTGCTCAAGGTCATCGAGTTAACAGCAGTCATTTCCGCCAAGGTTTTCTTTACTTCGCCAAACACCACTACCTATCATCCAACACGAGTATTTCCTTCACTCCCGCAAATAGGCACGTCTATTTTCTTCTCTATAATGTCATGTTTTCATTCCTTTCGGTTCAGACTTCAAAGCGCATCTCATTTTCGAAGAACAAAGCACATACCTCTCTCACTTTTCAAAAGATCACAGTTCAAATGAAATACAGTTCACTCTCGCGCTCAAGAAGAGATTGCCGAATAAAAGTATGCCTATCTTTATGCATTAATCGTGTACGAATAGGAAGTAGTGATGATGTTCAGTTAAAATTAACCGATTATTATTAACGGCTGATTAATTCAACGTAATCGATCCGTAATTAACTGATCAATCCAACTCACAATACCTTTACTACATCATGATAAATGTACAAATATAAATACTTTTAAACCATTGTAATGCAATGTCTTGTGTAATTATATCATGTTTTTTCAAAATGGCATAATCTCATTTAATGTTCTGATACTTGTAATTGTGCTATACAAAAATCGCGTTTGATTTTTTTCGCTTACTAAACGAACGATTTTGGTATCTCATGTAGTATATCTATGAATTCAAAATGTGAAGCAAATTGAGCGATTAATCGATCGCTAGGCAATGAATTAACCAGTTAACGTAAACACGGTTAATTATCATCACTAGTTGGAAGGCGCTCTTTAGTTCAATTTATTCATTCCGAGAAGATTGGTGCTAGTTCATCTGTTCATAATCTCCTTCTCCAAGAAAACACTCCTGTCGATAGTAACAGCAAATTTCCTTGTAGTTGAGAAGAACATAGAAAATTTTCTTTGTTTTTCTTTAATGAAATGATCACTTTATTAACCCTACTCCTAAATAGACACTTTTTCAAAATATTTCCGTGCTCTTTTGAATTTTCTTGAAAGTTGGTTTGCAACTGAATTGGAATTAAGTGAACCATTTAGCATACGCTTTTACCAGTTGTCGCACAACGTTTATACATAATTTCTTTCGGTCAGACTAAACATCCCAAAACACGGTAAATAATTTTAAAGCATTATAAAAAAAGATAGTTAGACTAAAAACCCCAAAAAAATTCTAAAGTTTTAAGGATCTTTTTTGTAGTGCTTTAGAAATATTTGTGGTTTTTTGCAATTTTTGAGGTGATTAGCGATTTTTGCGGTGTTTTCTAATGTTTTGGGATGCTTGGGGTGTTTTGAGGAATTTTTTAGATCTTTTTTGTAGTGCCTTAGAATTATTTGCCGTGTTTTGGGATGTTTTGAGGTGCTTTCGGTTATTTCTGGGTGTTTTGGGATTTTTAGTCTAATCCTTTTTTTGTAGTGTTTTAGAACTATTTGGCGTGTTTTGAGATGTTTTAATGTTTTGGCGTATTTTGAAGTGTTTTGGGATGTTTTGGGGTGCTTCCTGTTATTTCTGGGTGTTTTGGGGTTTTTTTTATCTAACCCTCTTTTTTGTAGTGCTTTAGAATTTTGGGGTGTTTAGTCTGACATTTAATTTAATTATTTTTATTTTAGCATCTTCTTGGCTCCCCAAAAATATAAATAGCAAAGCAAGCATATATCTTTCTAATGTGTGCAAGTTGGCAATTTTGAGCCTAATCTTTCTTATTTATCACTTAGGCGCAGCATTTGTGGCATTATCAATCAAGAATTTGATACAGTGGATGCATTCTAGCAAGAACGTTGGTGATAACACCTCGCTTGAGACCATTTCCTCACCCTCCAATATCCTCTCTTCCAGCTTCATTTTCCTAAAGAAGAAAAAGCAAGGACAACTTTTAGACAAAATTTCATTGACTTTTGCTCTTAATCCTGACACTACTAAATTGGTGAAAAGGGCGCATAAATCTTTTAATTTAAGCTGCGTTTTTTGGAACTTCAATCAGTCCAAGTACTTTTTAATTCCTCCTATTTTACCCATATTTACTTTTCGTGCTTTCAAGCGCTTCTTCCCTCGCTCACGGCTTCTGGAGTTCTGAAGGCTGCGAAGTCGCACATAAAAATGGAAGTCACGTTACGTGTTCTTGTAATCACACCACAAACTTTGCAATCCTCATGTCAGTATCCAAGATTAAGGTTTGCTATCCTACTTTTTAAACTAAAAAATGTCAAATATAGAGCAAACATTTTTGTATAAAATCTGCTTTTAAAATTTATTTTGCGTGCATTTATATAAATTCCAATATGTCTTTTAGGTTATGTTCCTATTTTTAAGACATTCGTGTGATCCAGAGGCGCTAGCAAATGTTTACCGCAAAATATTAATGAAAAGAGCAATTTAATATTTTATTCAGACTGCCACCAAATCATTGCTACCTTTTGGATCATCTTATCTTTGTGAAATAAATTTCTCCGCGCTAATGCATATAAAACGAAAGAAGCGAGAATGATTACAAATGGTTCAAGAGTTATAGCGTGTTTATTTGTCAAAATTTGAGCCTGCTTTTGAGATAATTTTTCTCAAAATCAATTACATCCTTCCAATATATTTAAAAGATTTCTAAAAACTATATCTATTGATATACCAGAATAAAAAGTCGGTTGATTTAAATTCGAGCAAAGTTTATATGAGAATTTGTGCCAAGTATGCTGCACATTTTTTTAACGTATAATCCATATAGTGAAATAGGAGATCATCTAATAAAATTTATTTGTTCATACCTGATTTTAATTTTAAACACTACAAATTTTCTATCACAAATCCGCTTCATTGGAACTTGAAGGATGCCGGATTAGCGGTTTTGCGTGATTTGCCATTTATTAGGTTAAAATACACTAAACTTACAAACTAATCACCATATCTTTAATTTGAAATTTTTAATATAACTGCTAAACTTTTATTTAGCTACAATTTTTCTATAATACTTTTTCTAAGATTTTTTTTAAAAAAAGCTCTAGCTTTTGGAAAGAAATCCAGTGAGTGATTAATGATAGTCAACTTGTCGTACATGCGTAATCTACAAGCATCATATTTTTAAATCATTTTAATTTATATATATTTTTTACCATTTAAGTACACATATATATTTTTTAAGAAGAAGAAAGGAAGAAATTTATTAACGTACACATGTTTGTTTAGCTGAATTAGCTGATAAACTGGAAACAATTTTGCAATAGCGCAGTATTTCAATTTCCCTTTCACTTTGAATAAATTGAAAATTCAAGATAATTGCGAAAATTGTTAGAAGAATCTTTTTTCATTTTTACTCTTTCCGAAAAAAGGTCTTTATGGCTTGGGTCAGATACTGGGTTTCGATTACTTAAGATTTTGGATTCGATTCCACATCAAGCCTCTTTACCCAAAAGTTCACTACAAGCGGCACAAATAGGCCTTTTTGATGAAAACACCACAGAGTACCTTTACCGTACTCTTTCATTGAAGAGAAGATAAACAATACACCATTTTCATTCTTTATGTGATTATGTGATTTTGTAAGCAACAAAAATCATTATTGGAAAAGAGCACTTCCAATCAGAAGTTTTTAAGGAACTCAAGGTATAATAAAAATCAGTTGACTACCTCTAACCCCGAAATCACTAATTCAGACTTTTGTCAATCCGGCACTTTGATTATTTCGGAAATCTTTAATTTAGTAAAATTATTGAATGATTGATTCAATTAAAAACTGAGCTTCTTGAAGGTTAGAATATAAATGTTTCATAAATGAAGAAAAAGTACAAAGAAAAAGTAATTAGAGAAATACCAAAGTACCTAAAACAATAAGTTTAAAAGGAATGCTTAAAAAATTGTCTACACCTAATAGAATCAGTAAAATTAACTTACAAATTCCAATGTCCAATAATTTTTTGTAGTGCTTTTACCAAACAGACATCTGATTGAATTTTAGTTCGAGTCAAGTTTATAGTGAAAGAAATCGAGTAAGCAAAGGGTGATTTTTTTATTAAAATAAGAATCACTAACCGGAAAAATTGCTAATTCGAAAAGACCGAATCCCAAGCATTCCCTAGTGATAGTCGACTGTATAATAATAATCAAAGAACAATAATAAATCTTATTGTGGGCCTCGAAGTTCTTTTGATACAACTCCTTAAAGAACTTAGCCCTCAAGTTCGCTCTTTGATCATCAAAGGTTAATTTTGGTATGTTTATAAAATTTGCTATACTAAAAGTTTTTGTTGTAATAAATGTTACTACTGTTCTGAACAATTAAAATTTGAAGAAAAATATTTTTGAAGGGATTTTTTTCCAAATTTTTAAGCATTGCTCTTAACACAGTCGTGTTTAAAATTGAATTAAATTTTAGATAATCTTTTAGATACAGTGTTTGACTATCTTGAAGCAATAAAGTATTTGCGAGAGGAATATGTATTTTAGATGAATGCACGTCTTTTTTAATGTTCTTATCAAAACGTTTAACAACGATGTGTTTGAATAAGACACCATTCTTACAATTATTCTAAAATGTTTCTGAATCAGGTGTCATGACCAATAATATCATTTTTACATTAAACAATCTTTTTTTTCTTGTCTGTACCTTACATATAAAAATTGATTTTATCAAACATCAATTCTTAAAAAGAAACCTTTTGTCCCATTTTAGGCCTTTTTATTTCTCGAAAAATGATTCCCCGCTGCCTCCCAGTTTTTGTTATTGCTTCCTCCGCCATTCTGTTTTTTTCTTTTTTCCATACTTTAAAGAGTTTTTTCACATTCATTGAAAGTATTTAAGTAAAAATATTCTTTTATTATTTGCCCACCAAAGAAAAGTTAGGAGAGGAAATATATACATGAAATTTGTTAAAGATTTTACTTTCCATATGTTATTTACTATTTTAGATAAGTGAATCAAATGAACTTGCATTGGCTACGTTAACATATGTTGGCTGTAGTTTCTCCATATTCTTTCTCTTTCTCTCCATATTATGCTTTCACTTTTTACAGTAAGACAAAAGCATTAAATCTAAAATTTTATATTGATACCTTATTATTTTAAAATTTAGAAATCTCAGTGCCTAAAAAAGATAAAGCCTAAAAAATAAAAATAAAACAAATTTGAAACTTTGTTTCAAAATAAGGGCAAAACTATTTTTTTCAATAAAAAATAAATATGTAATGCATATTTAAACTATAAATAACAAAAATTTTGATCTATTATTTTTCATTTTTTATCTCATTCACTCCATAGAATACTTGTGCACCATCAGTGTAAAAAGTTAAATTATGTTAATGCACAAAAAAATTATATTCAGCTAAACCCATTAAGTCCGAATGCTCCCATTTGGGAACATAAGTAATTTCATCTTCGTCTGCTTTTTTCAGACTTTGAATATAAATCGTCTGTGTTTTTTTAGATATCGTCTGATTTCTATGGTACTTAATGGGTTAAGTATATAAAATGGCATTGAAGCAGACGATTAGTTAAAATGCCTCAAAAAGAACGATTTTCTTCTAACTAAAAAAGGTTCTTGAAAAAACGTGGCTTTTATACTGTAGTTATGAGAAAATTAAGCATTGTGCATATATTCACAAGATCACAAGAATAAGTTACCGTAATGACAGTAGTGCCGGATCTACCAAGTGCGGGGCCTGTGGCAGATTGATTAATCTTACAAATGATAGTCAGGAAGTAAAAAATTTTCAATAAAATTGATCTAGATTCTACAAAAAAGATAAAAACCACAAAATTCAAGAGCGAAAATTTATTTTAAGGAGGAAATATAAAAGAAGAATGGAAGAAAACTTTAAAGGTTTTTTCGACGCATTTTTCAACTAAGCGTGGGGCCTGTAGCAGCTGCTACATCAGCTACTATGTTAATCCGGCACTGAATGTCAGCATTCAATTTAAAGCATTCATTAAAAAATTGTTAAATTCAAAGTGCGGATGAATTTCCAAAAAGCGTAGATATGGCAAGAATTTTTTTATCATTAATTAATCAAATTATTATTCATTATGTGTGTATGTTTATTCTATAAAAATGAAATCTTCATATTTTCCTACGTTTTAAAAAGTAGTCATTTTCACACGTTAATCTATTTTAATTTTTTATCATGATAATAGAGCAAAAACAAAAGTTCTATATGAAAATAAATTTTTTTGATCCTAAGGGATGCAATATATTGAATTTATAGATCAATATCTCGCTAAAAAGAAGTTTATCTCTGCCTACTGCAGAAATATTGAGGCAATTCCAAAATTTAAGAAAATTTGCGTAAGATGCGATTTAACAAAAGGGATGAAAATTCCGTTTTTCACATTTTGTCAAGTTTCAAAATGAAGTATTGGCTGCGTGAAAGCATTCAGGCGCCGTAGTGCTCTAAAAAAGCTCGTCATTTTCTTTCTCTTTCTTTTTTTCTAAAGTTCACATCTGTTCTAAGGATAAAAGAAACACTAAATTTAATTACTGTTTTTGTTATTTTAAGCTAAATTTTATGCCCTATAAAATAGGACTTTTAGAGATGTTGAAGCTCACGCCATCAAGAAGAAGAAAGAAGAAGAGAGAATTTATTTCACAAAATAGACCTACAAATTATAGGTATTTGCAGGATAAATCATAAGGCCAGAAAATAAAATAAGTCATAAGGCCATCGAGAAAATGATTTTGCCACCTTAAAATCTATCAATTACATTTTTACAAGTTTGAGTATTTTCAAGAGCTAAAAATGATGTTTTCTTTGAGTAACAAAAATTTTAATATAGTTTTTTTATTTAACCCATTTTATTTCATAAAAGGCAGACAGCATTTAGTAATTTAATATCAAACTATCTTAAAATCTAGAAATCGTCTTTGTCATTTAAAAATGAGAGTGGATTTTTAACACAGTAATCAAAATTTAGGGTTTTTAATTTTTAAATAAATTATGAATGAACTAGAATATTCAGAGATTCCAAAAGTGAGTTCCCTAAAACACAAGTGTTTCGCAAATTCCGTGCAAAAGTTCAGAGCATAAAATGTTGAATAAACACATTCTCACAGTTTATGAATAACTTCTAAATAATAGTTATCGAATAATGATCTTCAATGGATTCTATGGAATAAATAAAGAAAATGGATTTTCCTCTATCATATACATACTGCAAATCAAGAAATTTTCGAGGAAGTTAAATTTTCGCGATTTGGGACTTGAATTTTCTCATATGTTATACCAATTTTTCTCTGTAAAAGTTTCAGATTGATGCATTCGCAAGTTATATTTTAGCGAAATGTCGGCTTTTCGAATTTTGCGAAAATTAGAATATCGCCAAAATTTCATGATTTAGACTTAATTAGAGTAATATTAAAATTTTATGCATATGGCTTACACGCTCAGGGCCCCATAGCCTATAAAATATTAAACTTATAAAAGAATAGGAAAATAAAGAAAATTTAACTACACCAGGACAGTTTGAAAGTATCAAAACTTCCTGTTATCCAAAAAGCCCTGAAATAGGTAATATAAAATCTAGCCCATAATCCCACAAATTGATGCAAATTTTTCAGCTTTTAATTCAATATTCGCTATTTTTGCAATCACTAGCGTAAGCACGCCAAGCTTTATTTATAGATGCGTTTCTTGACGAATATGTCGATGATTTGTAAATTAAAATCAATAATTAAGGTGTTTCTTCAAAACTTTCTTAAAATAAAGTGATACTATGGCTCATATCTGCCTTCTTCTTTTTATTATTTCTTTATTTTTATCCTTGATAAAGGCACACCTTCAAATTTTTTTGGATTTTAATAAACTTTTAAAGTGTACACCTAATTATTGACTTTAATTTGATAATAGCCATATTAAATACTCACCTGTTTATAAAAGGCGCGAACTATTTTTAGCAGAAAAAATGAAAAATGGCAGATATGAGAAACAATTGATCAATTTGAAAAATATAATAATTCTTTTTAATGGTATGTTCTTGTTTATAAGACACAGGGTGACTTAAGAATTGATTGCTGGTCATTTATTGTATTTATTAAACATTTTTCCTTGAAATCCTCATTATTAATTTCACTAATGTAAAATTCGATTCTATAGAATTGTTAAAAATTATTTTAAAGCCAAAAAATGCAATCCTCCTAAAAAAGTATGCATCTCCCCCAAAGGAATGGACCAGTTGCCGTCTTCTTCCTACTGTGAATTTTTGGCCCCCAAAAAAAGTGCATATTCTAATGTGCTATAAAAAATATGTATATCTTCCTCTCGTGGTTAAAATTTCTAGCTACGCATTTGTCCTCATTTTTTTAATTTTTCATTGCGAGACTGCGTCTTTTGGCCACCTATACATATTTAGAAGCCGTACAAAATGAAACATGTATGTATTTAAGCGCATGCCTTTTTTCTTTTTCACATACAAAAGCCTATATACCCTACAAAAACAAACAAGCATATAGTGAATGAGCCATCGCGTTTCACTTATCATGGAAGTGTTGGAAGACTGAAAAACATGGAAGTTAAGGGGATGAAATCGCAAATGCACACCTCTATCGCTACTTGTTACATTTTCTAAATTCCTCTTAGGCCTAATGACAACGATCGCTCAATGGTTCACAAGCACTTGTGCACTAGCTTAATGCTGGCTGAATTGATCTTTGTTTTGGGCATTCAAGCTATCAGCAATGAAGTAAGAACAACTAGTATCACAAACCTTCTTTAAATCTCAATATGATGACTTTGGCAATTCGCTCGACTCTACCTTGCATGATAACGATAAATAAAACCTTCTATCCATGGCATAGTCAAGAAAAGTCATTTAACGGAAGAAAGGGGTAGAGATGAAAAAAGTTCTGAATGTAAAAGTACTAATTTTTGACAAACATCGCGCGATCCTACAATTATACTAAATAGGGAAAAAAAAATCATGTAAACTTATTTTTATTTTTGTATTGTCTGCATTGCTCTGTTATATTTGTATCTATACTATTTTCCAGAGTTTGAAATCGATTACCAATAATTGACATTTTTCATTAAATTCCAAACTTTTTGCAATTAAATAAAACCTTTTTCTAATTAATTACTTTTTAATTACTCTTCTATTCCACTTAAACTCTTGTAAAAGCTACTTTTACCGTTCAACCAAATTTCCTATTTTATTATACCTTCCAAAATTTATAGAGTTTACTTTTATTAGATGCACGGAATGTAGAAACATCCTTCCATACTTTTAGCAGTTCCCATTTGAAAATTGACTCATTGATTCTTCACTCAGATTCCAACTGTTTAGAAAATATTCACAAATTTGTTTCCTTTGTTACAAAGTTGCTAAATTTTTTACATTTCCCAAAATGAAAAAATAAAGGGCTTTTTCAAAGTAATTCTTACACCGAGTATAAGGTGTCTAAGCTTTTGAATAGAGATTTTGAGTTTTAAATTATTTTGTTAGGAAAAAATTGAAAAAAATTGGATCAATGAAAAAACGGTTTTAATTCTCTCACTACCAAAATTGTAAAGGCTAATTCACGATTTATGATTTTTGTTTATAAAACACTGTTGACATAGTGGTCCGCAAAGGATTAATTAATGGAAAAAGTTGCTAAACTCTGGCGAATGCTATATACACCACACTAATTGGCAGTAATCATTGTTCATTTGTCTTTATTTTTACATCGAGCAGACATTGTGTGCTAGTGTGGCGCTTTTCTTACACTACTTCTTTTTGGCTTCTTTCTTCTGGATGTTGATTGAAGGCTTTCATCTCTACGTCATGCTCATTCAAGTTTTTGAAACAGGTGCTTCCAGAGCCAAATACTACTTTTTAATTGGCTATGGTAATACTTTCAACTTCTATCTTTTTTCATCGATATCTTATCTAACTAAACAAGTTACGAAACTAATCCAAGCATATACATAAAAAATAAATTTTTTAAAAATTCATTAAGATATGCATTTATTGGTTTTATTAAGATTTATTTATTGGCACTTATTGGTTTATATAAAGATAAAAATAAAGAGATCAATACTTTCAAAAAGTTTATTAACACTTTGAAGATTAGTCTTGAAACCAATGTATCAAGAAATTAAAATCTTCTGCCTTGAATGTATAAAATTTTATACATGAAAGGAGACAAAAGATTAGTATTTAAAACTCATATAAATGAGTGAAAGGGGTAAAATAATATGTGTAGCATAATGTTGAATTGAAAAAAGACAGAAAAAAACAATTCCACAGTGGGGTATGTGGAAAAGCCTATATAAGAACTTATCACAATACACTCACAAATACACGGTGATAAAGTAAAGGATCATTTGAAATATTTGTAAAATATAATTAAATGCAGGATCTTAGAAAAAACTCACTTATAATTTGCTCAAATTGAACTCGTAGAGTAAGATGTTTTTACTTTTTTCCAAACTTTAAATCCAATGTTTAAGGTTTTCCTGCCTTCATCATCTTGATTTCTTTCATAGCAAATCCTCAAGGGTATGGAACGGATGAATAGTAAGATTTTACAATTATTGAACTACATCACACAATAAATGATTTATAAAAACTCTCTCTATGCAAATATATTCGTCACGAAATATGTAAGAGGGCGATGTTTATATTTATCCCCTCCCGAACGAAACGCATCCTACGCTTTTCCCATCATTAGCAAAGAACTTTAACATTTAAATATTTGTCGCCATTCATTCACTTTATCATAATTAAGTATAAAAGCTTTTTGCTGTGCTTACGGCTGCTTCATTTTCAAGGAGTACGGACTATTAGTCACAACTGGTTAGCAAATTACTCAATAAGTTTATTTAAAAAGTTTTCAAATAATATTTTGTTAATTCAATTATGATGACTGTACGTACTAGATAGCAATTTTGGAATTAATTCAAAAATAAGCATCTAATTTTGATCAGAAAATTTTTTTAGATTTCGTAGCAAACAAAATCAGATGTTATTTTTAAATACACCAATTTAAGAATAAAAAATTTTTAGACTGTGTTTTCTTCTGTTTTAAATTACATTGATATTTCATTTTTGGGCTTAGCTATTTTACAAACACTTCGTTTATTATATAGTTGTTGGCTAACTCCAAAGAACTACTTTAACCTGGCTTTCATTATTCCAGCAGGCATTATTATGCTGGTACTCTTGCTCTATTTATTTTCCATTTGCTGACCACCTTAAACCACTTTCTCATTTGACAGATCAATACCGGATTTTTATTGTGCGCAATGCGAACCCTTTACCAACACGTCAGCAGAATTCCTACTAATTCAGAAAAAACGAAACTCCACTCATTCAAGTAAGTTTATGTCCTGAGAAATCACTGGGCATTAAAGCACTGGCCAGCCCTATTTTCTTCAACCCATGTTCACCCACAACCTTTAATATTTTGCTGACCGTGGCGATATTCGTCCTCTTTTTCTTAGATAATAATCTTTGGACCCACTCTAATTCTTTCGAATCTCCCCATAACCGCCGCCTTTCCCTGCGAGTATTTTTATATGAATCTTTTAAGTTAGCACTCATTTTTATATTACTACTTGAGTTTATTCATTACACATTCTTTAATCGACTAATCTTTTCCTTGAATCTTTCACTTTGTGTTTAATAAATTTATAAATTGTAAATAAAAAATTTGTTAAAATTTACAAAACATTTCAAAAAATAAAATGTGAAATTAAAATGAAACAAGATTAAGTTCACAATTTAAATCTTTATTATATCTTTTGTGTAGGGTTCTTTGAAAGATTTAGTATATTTCAACAGTGCAGAGGAAACCTATTCTAATGAATCTGAAATAAAATTTACATGAATAACGGTATTAACAACACCTCTAATACTGATCAGATTTTTGAAGAGGCGAATAGCATACATAATTGCGAAATGTGCAATCACACATTCCGAACGAAATCGGGACTTGGACAGCACCAGAGAAGGGCTCATCCATTCGTTTTCCATGAAGATGCAGTTACTTCTCTAATTTTTAAAAATTAAAAAAAAAGTAAAGACCCATGGGGGGGGGGGAGCGGTGCGGAGAAAAAGAAGGAGAGGGGAAGAGGCGGGGGGTGCTTTGTTTTGGTTTTGTCCGGGTCCTTACTTATTCTTCCTGCTCAGAAAAGAGTGAAGGGTAAAAAAAAAAAAAAAAAAAAAAAAAAAATTAAAAAATTATAAAAAAAGAAAAAAAAATAATGTAATATTGGGGGAAAATGGAAACAAGATAAAAAATTTTTTACAGTGTTCACAAAAAACAAAAAAAAAAAATAAAAAAAATATAATTATTTTTCTTTCTACCTCCACACCACAACCCAAAAAAAACACAAAAAAAAAAATAAATGATTGATTTTTTTGTTAATTTGGTTTTTAATTTACATTTTATATTGTTTCTCCAAAAACGAGATTAAATCCAAGAAAAGAGTTTTTCCCGCATTATATCTATTGCAATGCAAATCAGCTGATAAATGAAATTCGACCGGGCCAGACTTGTCTAAACGGGCCTCATCCATACCCGTGCATTCCTCTACTGTAGTGCTCCAAATCGGGGGCGATACGTCACACACGGCCCTTAGTATTGTAAAATGAGGTTCGCGGTCTCTTTTGAATGATTGTGAATTTTTTGATCTTTTCAATTCAAGTAATGTAAAGCAAGACCTGATAATTACGTCTATTGCCAAAAGACGCCTTACATTGGTTATTCAAAATGCACATCTTAGCATATTTTAACGTGTTTTATGGTAAATTTTCATGTTATATATTTTATGGATGTATAATGAGTTGAATTTTGCGTTCAATGGTAATTGACTTGTTTTATAATAATATATTAATAAAAAAGAAAATGGAGTCCAAAGACTACGTTTTTTTCTCAGTAACCCGTACGCTAAAGGAATTCCTTTTAATTCAAAGGTAGAAACTAGTGTAGAAATGAATTCAAGACATTTCGTACTTAAATAGGTCATTTTGTACTCAAAATAAAACTGAGTACGAATTGACCCTCGTTCGAAACGACTTAGGTACAAAATGTCGTACACAGGTAAAAAATATTTGTTCACATTCTAAGTATTTATTTTTGATAGTTGCGCTCTGCCAAATTCTTGCATTTTTATTATTTGTGCACACGCATAGGTCTTACTTTTTCTTGCTTCTGTTTTGGAATTTTGGAAATGAGCCGTTGGTCTTATGCTACCAAGTTTTATTTAATTATACACTTATGCATAATATACTATTTTAACAGTAGCATGATAATATTCTGAACAAAAATTGAATGCGTAATAAACCTTTTGTGTCTGTGCCCTGTGAAGAGTTGAAATCCTTTTCAAAGTGTCTTTCTATTTAAAGTACGTATATCTATAAAGAGAACGTTTCGTATGCGCTTTTAATTGGTGTCAATTCTTGGACCACTCTATTTTGATGGCAAAATGCTCTCGCTTTTGTCCATAATTCTGCCCTTACCTTTGAAAGTCTGCTTTGATCCTTTGCTTAGAGTTTGGTTAAAAGGCTCCTTCATGCTCACAACTCTGCTTGGCTTGACTTGGTCCATAGGTTTGTTGTACATCAATCAAGGAACCGTGCTGGTGGCCTACATCTTCACCGTTCTAAATTCGCTCCAAGGCCTCTTCATCTTCATCTTCTTCTGCGCGTTCAGCAAACACGTAAGCGTTTTATTCTTAAGGCAAGACCTTTTGGGTCCTTCATTTTCATTGGGACTCATCGAATTTGGAAACTTTAAAAGCAAGTCTTCTAACTTTTTATTATATTCATTCAGGTAGAATGTAGAAACAAAACAGTAATAATATATGATCATGCAAAAGGCCACACAGACACTTAGACGGCTTATCATCATCAAACGAAAGAAGAAGCAATCATTTATCTGATGCAATAAAGAGTACACAATTCACCTATCTTATGAATTTCAGTGTGTATGGGACATGTGCCTATCCTAAGTGCCATCTTAGGACTTATTTCGGATGTAAATGATTTGTATACGCTCTAATCTTGAACGGGAACTTAACAGTTTATCACATTTAAAAACTTTGCAGAGCGGCAAAATGCGCATCAAATGTGCGTGTTTGTACGTAGTAGATATAATTGTTAATAAGTAAACAAAATAGTATATTCTGAAAGATGTTAAAGCACATATGTTAATTGAAAAAGAAAGTACACAATTATTTTCAAAAATTTAATTCCTCATAGGGATAAGATATTTTTGCGCTTAAATTATTTTTGTTATTCCCGTTTTAACTTAATGCTGGGAAACGAATACCACCTTTTGCATGTATGGATGAGTGATGTTAAAAAGATTTCCCCTCACAGGACACAAGCGTCTATCTCTGAGTTTCTAAGAACTCCTATGCAGATTCAAAAAAATCCTAACACACATCTATTCAATCTTAACTGTCGACCAAGATTGGAACAAGCACGTCCTAGCTATTCCCTATACTTTTAGCACAACTCCATTTGTCTCTCGGCTCTAAAAAAATGCGAATGTTATATTTTTAAAAATTTTATACCTCATTATTCAATATTTATAATGAAGAAGGCTTTGTTTGTTTTTTTCAATTGGAATTTTTGATGAAAGAGATCAGTTTAATCTTTCTTTTCTTTCATTAAGCTGGTGAGCAAGTTTAAGAAGAATTTAAATTTACTTTTTTATCCTTATCGAAGTCTTTCCTGGAGTAATTCATCATCTACCAAAGAATACAAAGAAAAAAAGTTTGATGCCAATTTTATTCAATTCTCTTCAAAAAAACGTAACTTTTATCCCATTTATATTTTTCGTTCTACCATAATATTTTTGTTAGATCTGAGCTTGTTCGGTAAAGCGTCTTAAACAATATACCTTATATTTCAAATATTCGGCTAAAAGATAAAAAAATATTTACAATTTTCTCTCTCTCTCTCTTCTCAAAGCTGAATAGAGTGTTTTTCGATCAATTAAGTAGTTGTTGCAATCAATCACGTCATTGTTACATTTTACATATCACTGCTGCATATTTATTCGATAGTTTACAAATAGTATTTGTGGTAAACATATATATCTATTATTTAATCGATTAAAATACAAAGATTTTAAAATTTTAATCAGAAATTTAAAGAATATTTTTTGATTGTAATCAATATTCAATATTTTCATGATTAGATGACATGTTTAAATAGCCACCATGTTCTCATTATATCAAATGCACACAAAACATAGTCTGTAGTAGAGCTGCTCTTGTACAAGTACCGACTATAGATTGGCCACTTTTTGGTCTTGTACGAACTCTAAATCTAAACTCATCTAAAAAATCTAGTTTTGAAAATATTGAATGTTGAATACTCATAAGACAATTATTATTTGTAAATTACCCACTGCGCAACAGTATTGTAATCAAATGCGACAACCATTTAATAGATCAAAAAGCATTGTAATTCTTCAGTATCGTTCTCTTTTTTTTATATAATGTAATAAGTTAACTAACGGTGAAATTAAAAGTAAAAGAAAATTTCAAATAGTATAAAAATTAAAAAAATATAAATTTAAGTTTTGATCCAAAATATTTCATTTATAAATCTCAAAAATAGCACACATTGTTTCCGATCCGCTAAAAAAGATGAAAACAAGTTAAGTGATTTCTGGCTTAAATTGCAATTGTACTGATTTTGAAAGTAATTGCTTTTTTGTTAACTTATTTATACAATCAAAAACGAATGATCATTAGCAAGATTGCAAGGGATAAACTATGAGCATTTTGTTGAGCACAGAATCTCTACGCCAGCCTTGTAATCGTTAGTACTAAAAGTAACTTCTTTATCATTTCCGCCATTTTATTTAAACTTGACTTCATTATCGTTAAATTTGATTGCAAAGGGAGAAAATATTTTATTGGAAGAAACAAGTATCTATACTGAGTATTGTATTGGTATTTATATGCTTTTCAGTGGTCTCCAGGGTGTAGGTAGTTTGATATTAGTGAATGTGAAAGGCAGTCGGTAATTGTGCTTTTCTAGTCTTAGGCGGCTAACTAATTGTCTAACCAATTAGTTGATAATAGTCACTTATCCATTCTTTTTTTTTTTGCGCCCGGTTTGGGGTTTTGGGTGTTCGGTTTGGTGCCGTTGAGCCCCAAACCAAACGAATCCCCAAACCTAGAGCGATATATATCAGAAATACTATTTTTTGTGGTTAAATTTCTTTTTCCTTTTTATCCGGTTGAAAGGTCCGGAGAATGGTCCAAGTGGTGTTGTACCGGGGCCCAAGGTTCGGGGCTGTTAACGGCCCCCTGGGACCGGGGCCGTCCGGGGGTTTGCGGGGGGGTCTTTTGTGCGTCATGAGGTACCCCGTTCCCGCTAGTTTCCCCTAAATCGTGAACGGTTCCGGTTTTCTTCGGGCGACCCTCACCCTTTTTTGATTATCCGGTTGTTTGCGAGGGGTTCCCACGCCCAGAGAAATGTTCGCACAAAGTACTATATAGGACAGGCTCGTTCTTTTCAAGGTGCGCTTTTGTATGTTTGCCCTACGGGGGTCCTTCCCGCTTGCCTTTATAGTACTCGAAATCAGTCTGTTGTTTTGCTATGCTAGTTTGCCTGTACCATGCCTTCTACCAAGTGAAGAGGTTGTGGTTCCTTTGTTCTTGAAAACTAAATTACAACCTCTAAAGGTGTTGTGTGGTTGAAATGGTGTTTTGGCGCGGCCAACCCTCTTTGTTTGTGGGATAGCAGAGCAAGAAACCAGCACGGAGAAGGGAGAACCCAGAACAGACCGTCCACGCCAACTCTCTGGCTTTGGTACCCAGGGATAGATCTCTTCCCTCCTTGCCATAAAACAGGGCCTGAGCGTTTGTTGGCGTTGAACAAAGTGGGGTTGCAGTACTATGCCTTTCCGGTCTTTCCCGAAAAGAGGCCTTCGTGGACCCAGTTGCGAGGGTTGCTCACAATCATATGAACAGGGTTGGTTAATGTTGGTGTCCTTCACAGTGTAGTGACAAACTTTTTGGGAAATCACAAAGCTGATAATTACAAGCAATGGCCGTAAGTGTTACGCATAAAAAACAGGGGCAATGTGAGCTTAAAGTTCTTTCTTGTTTAGCACCTGACAGATTTTGGTAATCTTGGTGATTACAGTGAGGGAGGGGTTATAAGATAAAAAATGAAGAGAGGTATAGGAAATGTATGTGTATGTGAACTTTGAGGATGTGAAAGTTGTAAGAAAATGTATAATAATTTACTTTGTGTAAAATATTGTTTTGTGTGTTTTGTACTAAGAATCTAGTGTATATAAATGTTTGATAAAATTCAGTAAATTTTTAGCAAATTTTTTGTATATTTCGAAATCTATGAAAAGTGTTCAGTTATTATAGGATAAATGAAATGATGTTATATCTAACTTAACTTGTTAGATTGAGATTTTAATGTCTTTGTGGTTTTAGATTATCATAAAAATAATATCTGACATTTTTGACTATTTAGGTTTTTTGTACGTTTAGTTATGGTCGCGAATGGGTGATTTAGACAACGACCCCCTGTGATATCTCCAAAACTAGAGCAACTAAAAAAAAATTCAGATTCGATTCAGGCCCTTAAAAAAAAATCTCACTTTTAAAATATTGTGTTGACCAGTGTTATCAAAATTTATAAAAAAAAATTACTCACTTTCCTTATTATTCCTTAATTTTTCAAAAAATAAACTAACTTGAAATAAAAGAAATGAATTTTTTTTTAATATTTTTGTCTTTAGCCCATTTAATACCAATGTTCCCAAAGAGAACGCAGACGACTTCAGTAATCTATATTTAATTCTATATCAAACAAGAGTTTTCCTGCGTTTCCTTTGGAAAAATTGCTAATAAATGGGGTAAATTCCAAGGAAGCTGTATTTTTCCGTCAAATTCAGTTTCTGAAAAAATGATGGATCTTTGAGACTGACAGATTATCGAAGTAAAAAACTGTTATCAAAAAAATCTGAAGGATGTTGAGGTTGACAAATAATAATGGAATAAAGGATTATCCCGGCTTGACTGCATTCATTTGTATTCATAATTTATACTTAAACTCTTTAACCTTTTAACTTAAATAATTTACTTTTACTTGAAAGAATATTTTTCCAAAACGGGAGTGATGAAGAAATGAAATCCTTCTCTTAGAAAATCTGAAATTACTGGTGAAGGTTTATTTTCTTCTTCGTCTAAAATAAGCTCTTCATTCTTTAGCAAAACTTCACTAAGAACTCTTAGTTGTCTTCGTGTAAGATTACTGTGCTACAAAAAAATTTTTTTTTCTGATATCAGAAATGTTTTAACAATTTCTATTCCTGTTTCGATTTTGAAATTCAAATATGCTCTTGCTTTTTCCTCATCAGGTCTGGTTTTTTTGTCTAAGTGTGATTAAACTAATAGTTCATTAATATAAAAATACAAATATTAAAAAAAACATATGAAGATTTTTTATTAAAAAAAAGAATAAACTTAATTTTACAAAAATATACTAGTAAAAAGACAGTTAAGGAATAAATGTAACTTTTTTTGAACACTTTGAATGCTGAGCAATAGGAATAGCTCTTTTTGAAAGCTCTATTGTTCAAGTAAGTTAAAAACAAATTTAAAAATAAAGCAAGAAGAAAATTATAAGATAACAAAAATAAATTTAAAATAACATAAAATGATTTATAAAAAAGGAAAATAAAATGATTAATTGAATAAAATCAATAAAAAAAATTCATTACCGTATGGTAACGCTAGGTTAAAATAGGATGTGTATTTTGTTTCATTTAAATATTCATCTGAAAACCAAATGAACAGGAATTAAGTGTACGGTTATTAACTCCTTGCAACTTTCAAATTTTTTGTAAAGAATTCTTCTCGGCTTTAACTTAACGTTTCCAATTTTCGACATTTAGCGAGTGGTGTAGATTCAGGCTTTTATACCAAAGAAGACGACAAATCTTTTTTAAATCTTTCAACGAATCTAACGTCTGAGAAAGTCTTTCAAGGTATCCGTTTTTATTTTTTAATCCTTCCAATTAAATAAGGCTTTCATTTACTTTTGTTAGGGTGTATCTCTCAGCTTAACAGTTGAAGGTCAGGGGTTCGATCCCCAAAGCTCCCAACTCTTAAAAACAAATTCACAAAAACTGTGATTAACCACAGTTAATCTTACAGCTTTCGGCTGAAAGTTCTTTGATATCTCCAACCAACCAACCGGATAATTGCTCCAGTTATATTTAATAAATCTAATGATTTTAAAAAATATGACTAATTTTAGAGTTAATATTTGTGATATGATTAATTTTAGATTTAGTATTTCTGATGTAATTAATTATGATTAAATTGTATAGCTCAAAATTTACAATTCTAATTCAATAATATTTTCCATATTTTTTAATAATAATAATCAAACATTTTTTTCAATAATTTTTCAATAGTTAAAACGTTTTTTTTAATTTTTTAAATAAATATATATTGAGCAATTGTCCGAAACAAAACTATGTAAGGTGCAAGCTATGGTGATGTGTACACTTTCGTGTCTGCCTTTTAAAATAAATCTGTTTGGGTCCATCTATACAAATAATTGAACTTCGGTCTCCTTTCCCAAAAAGTTTTCCAAATTAGTATGAACTAAAACTTTATAATTAAATTGGTTGAAGAAATATTCTGTTATCATAATCATTTCTCTTCTTCCCACAGAGGAAATCAATACTTTGATAAATACCCGATTCCTAAGTATTATCGTGGCATTAGAGACCTATACGCATAACAAGAGACTCAGGATCAGCTCATGCTTTATTTGTCTAAATTCAATCAAATTACTGAGACATTGATATGGCGAAACTTCTTTAACTCTTAACTAGTCAGTTCATAAACTTGAGTTTAAGGATAAATTTTAATATAATATAATTAAATATTTATACTATTTTCACTTTTTTCATTTTAAAGTCATCCTTTTTCACTTCAAATTAGTCTTTCTTCATTTTAAATTCGTTATTTTTCATTTAAATTAAAGTGAAAGAGGACGAAATTAGATTGAAATGGGAATATTGTATATTTTTTATATCTTTCTTCAGAAAGAACATAAAAAAAGTTGATTCAACAGTTATTTTAGAATTAATGATAAAAAACAAATATCTTCCATCTTAACTAGTATTGTGGTCAAGAAATTTTTTAAAAAAGTAAATATATTTTATTTAGTTCTCGTTATAGCATCCAACGAAAGAATACCCTCTACACTTCAACCAATAAGCCATTTATCTGCCTGCCCACAAATATTTATTTTGAAAATAAAACTTCTCGCTGCAGACATTTTCTTATTCCGTATATATCCAAAACAAACGCCAATTTATTATGATTAATATTTTAGTTTCAAGTATCAATTTTTATTCATCCATTTCTGCAATGCAGCCCTAATAACTGGTTAATTCCAAGCTTGGTCGTATTATAGAAGCTTTGGATTATGATAGCAAATATTTATTTTTGGAATATCAAGAATCAGCATATAGTTTTGGGCATTTCTATTTCAAATAAGTCACCTATATCTTTATGTTTAAAAAAAAATACAAAAACAAAATCGTGAAGAAATATGATTTATCAATTTAACCCCAAAAATTTTTGATGATTTAGACATTTTTCAGGAAATCGGAGGTGCTATTTCAATTTCAAAAAGGTTTGAAACTTAAAAACGCGACTCTTATTTACTCGATGTTAGCTATAAATTAGGTTTATTTCTGAAATCAATAATTTTTTTAATTTCTGAAATCAGCAATAAATATTTTTGAGAAATCCATGAAAATGGAACTAAAACCGTAACAAGTTATTTGTATGTTATTGCTTAGTATAGGATGTGTAAATCGCAAAATTTATGAAAAAACTTTTTTGTTTATTAAAATTAAACAACTCATTAGGTGAAGTTTGTGAAGTTACCTGGAGTTTAGCGAAGTAATGTTGTTCCGTCAACCACACACACGAATTTACAAAATCATTCAAACATTTTTAATGATAGTAAATAATTGTTGCCAGTTGGAGCTTCAAATATGCTACGTCGTAAACAAATAAGTATGCTTAAACTTCTCAAAAATCTTAACTTGAAAATGTTAAAATTCAATGAATCATTGATTGGGTTGCATCGAATCCCGTATCCAACTTAGTTATTACAGTAATATAAAAAAATTAAAGAATGTTCAAAGAGTTTTGCAAAGAAATAAACTAGGAACATGTTAGACTGAAAAGATGATTTTTGATATTAAATAAATTTATTCATCATATATGCATACTTTTACAATATACCTTATTTTTCTTTACACTCACCATTTCCCATTTTAAACACAAATTGAAGGGAGCAAAGATATGAAAGAGTTTTATGACGAAACATGCGGTTTTTTTTTTAAATAAATATATAAAATAAAGTGTTTTAAATGTTATCCCAAATTCTTGATCTTAAATTATTATTATCATGATAATAAGAAATAACTGATATAATAACTTTTTATTTCGATAATAACTTTTTTTATTTCGTCCCTCCTGTAGCATAGTTCGATGAACTTTTTTGTAGAAAAAAAAAATCTGTAATTTCTACGCATTTTTTTTTAAAAAAAGTCACCCACCCATATAAATTATTTGAACTTATATTTTAAATATAACAAAACCTTTGAAAAATCTTTATTCAGTTGACAATTGTTAAAGTTTGATAAAATAAATCTAATTCCAATTTTTTTTTGCAAATTTAGTATAGAAGGAGTTTTAAATTTTTTTAATTTGAAAAAATAGTGAAAAAATTTAACAAGATATGATTTGAATGGAAATTATATGTGCAATTACCTCTTTAGTAAATTGAAGAGAAAAGATACAATTAATAGAATGAAACAAAGCACAATAATAATAATAATAATGAAATAATGCTTAATCACATTAATTAAAAGAAAGTTCAGCGTCTTATGATACAGGAAACTACTTTTTGCTATTTGTTTAAAAAAGTCAAAACCCTAAATTCATGATACTCATCAAGGCTTACGAAAGTCATGCGTATTCATATTTATTCCGGATAAAAGCATGCTTTAAATATATATATATAATATATATACCATTTCCAGTTCTATTTTTTCTTTTTATTTTATCTTTTTTCGATTCTAAAATTGAATTGAAAATGGTACATATTATATAATAATCTTAGGGATTGAGGTTATGCATATAGGTATATAGGGAAGAACGGTTGATGAATAATCACGGAAGCTGACTTACCCCTTCCTTGAAGACTCTGAGCATTTTGTATATGCGTGTGTGTGTGTGTGTGTGTCTTTTTTGTTGAATAAATTTCGTTAGATTGCAGAATAAGCAAGAAATTTTTGATCAATTCAAGTATAGGCACGGGACTCAAAATCATTTAGACTATCCTTCTAAAAGCGAAGCTAATAAGAGATGTGTTACTTTGGCAACACTTTTAAATATAATAATATTTAACGTAGAAAATTGTGTAGAATCTTATTACACTTCCCTTCGAAAAAGTTATAACCAAAGAAATACAGAAAATGATTGGGATACAGAAAAACTTCTCCATCAGCATGGGAATAAAGGCAGAAGCAATGTTCCTAATGTTTTTTCAACAAATCACAGTAAGTCACATTTTTTGTTTATTTTTCCATGTGTGTATAACAGTTTACTCATCAAGGACTAATTCTAAAGTCATTTTCATCATATTGTTTATTAACTAATTAAAAATATAATTACTATAGTACAACTTGACGTATGCGAATAATCAACATGTCCCAGAACAAAATATTACTTAAGCGAACGTTTAGGCGCCTGTTCGCTTTAAAGCGTTAATTTCTCTTAGATCATACCCGAAAAAACATGTTTTTTAAACATTCATTGATTTTTAATTAAACATCCTTCATTTCATCAAAATAGAGCTTGCAGTATTAAAACAAATAAGACAAGTATTATGGCAAAGAGATCGCCTGAACAAAATTTCTGGAGCCACACAAATTATTCTCCATAAGTAATCCACATGCAAACATTTTCACTCAAATTGCATTGAAAATGGATTCACTTTGGGTTGGAAAGCATTTTTTCGAAGGAAACATGATTTTTACTTTACAGAATATGTGACAATTAACGTGTATAGCGTCAATTATTCGAATAGTTTCGATTGGGTGTTCGGATTTGAGCCTCTGCATGCTCACAGCACCGCCTGCATTCCGTTTTTTCACGCATCCTAGCAAATAGCTTATCAACGGACTTTTTCTTAATGGTGTACTGCACCACAAATAGACTTTAAAACATTGCTAGTGTGAGCTCAATAATATACGAGTTGAATATTCCCAGCTTAATATATATAGATATGGCAGCTAGAATTTTTTATTAAATTCTCAAATGGGCGATTTTCAAAATTTCACGTGCGAAATCAGATTAAGATGAATTCGAAAGTGTTTTTTACCTCCTGATTTTTTTTTGACAAAAAAGGATCTTGTTTTTTTAAGCCATTGAAGTTATAAAAAACATTTATGCTTTATGATAAATTATTATTTCTTTTGATATCTTTTTTTAAGTTTATTTTTGACTAATATTTGTAAATATATTTTATTGCATTTTATTTAAAATCCTAAGAAATCAGAAAAATAAATATTTCACAACCGAAAATCCCACGGTAAAAATTTTTTTTTAAATATTAAATATTAAACTCTAGTTACTGCAAAAGTTAAAAAGTATGCAATCATTTAGACATTTTGTTTCGATAAAGCATTGCTATAGCTATATAAACACAAATGTGTGAGAAGCAAATCTGCCAATTGCTATTTTAACTCAAAAACGTAAAACATTTCAAATCAAAGAAATGATCAATTCAGAATGATCTGAATTGATTCCGATCAAAAATATATCGGTAGGAAGATGTATTCGTTAATCTTAGAAGAATTGGGAAAGATCTTCTTGTGATTAGAGCAGGAACCACTTGAGAGACAAAGATAGGGTGAAGCAGTTGGATCAATTAAGAATGTGTTTCATTGTGATTAGTAGAAAGGCAGGACGCGTTAACTGACCAAGCTCCTCAAAATCACATAGAAGATATGTCGACTTCTTCGAGCACACCCTCCACAAGCAATGCCAAGGCAGTTGCTGATGAGAAAAAAAAGACATCTCCACACTTTTCAGTGGCATAAGGAAGAAGTGCAGTGTCACGTTGTACTCTTCTGCACCAAATTCAGTAGTCATCTCATTTCCTCCATCTCATGCTTCCTAGTCACTTCTCTATTTATTGTATGCAAGAATGGCAATATTTTGTAGATTTTTCAAATTATAGAGTTATTATTTTTAATACCACAGCATCCGACTTTTATACTATTTTTGTATCCATTCTAAACTTTTTAGTGTGAAGCATAACATATTTTAACTTGGTCGACATTCCATCTTTTGCTTTTAATAAATGTTTATTCAATTGTGTTTACTACAAAGCTCATTTCATTCAATAAAAAGTGACGTTTTTGCAATCAATAGTAGTGCACTTTGGTTGTTGAATAATAAGGAATAGGTAATCGAATTAATACATAGATTAAAAACATTAATTGCTAGCGTAAAATATTTACAATGCATATTGTAATAATTTTGTCGATTTCAGAGGCCTAGCTAGAGAGGGCACAGGAGCAGAACCTGCCCCTCCCTCTGAGAAAAAATGTTATATATTGTTATGTGGCATAAAAATATTTTGGGCCATCAGGTTCAAATTCTTTTTTACACAAATGTCTTTATATTCCTGTGCATTCTCTTTTCTTAATCGATTTTAACCTAGTGCTACCATATGATAACACAAAACATCTGTTATGTTTTTATTGACTAACTTATTTCATTTTTGTTTACACTAAAGATTTTTAGGTTATTAAAAGCATATTTTTAAAAATGGCTGCAAAAAATGTAAAATGATTATTCTTCTTGAAAGAGTAAATTCAATAATATCTCATTTTTAAAGTTAAATATAAATTAAACGAAGCTTACTTTAAAACTTAGTTCTTTATAATTTTTCTTTTTAAATTTTGAACAAAATCATTTTTATTTAAAAAATATAAAAAATATATTATCTAAAAATTATTGGAATAGCTACCATATGGTAATGCTATTTAGTAATATTGTCTTTTAGAAAATTAAGTCTTATACTTGATATTTTTAATTTAATTTTTCTTTTTATTTGTTTTAGAGTTTCTCTTTGTGATTTAACAGAGTTAGTTGATAACCAAGATTTAAATTCTATTTATCTCGATCTTTGTAAGCTATTGATAGTGATGCCTCAGCTGATAAAGACACTGGAGGAACAAAACCCAATCCTACTGGAAGAGAACTCTGATGTTCGAGTGAACTTTTGATGAAAGATAAAGAGTTCCAATGATGAAGAAAAAGAACATTCAACACCAATTTCAGATAAATGCACAAAAAAGATCTGTTTAATAATGTTAGAAGCAAAAGATGTAGGTTGTCCATTGTCAATCATAGTAACAATTACTTTCGGAACGACTTTAAACCTTTTTCTAGGAAAAATTCTAAAAAATACGCTGTGTAGGAATGATGTTACAATTGCGATGACATCTAGAATGTATCATTCTAATAAATTCACAATAAAGTAGAGGTTTACTGCGACGCATTCTAGTTATCTTCACTGATATAATACAAGACATAAACAGCCTACTTTTTAAAATTTTTACTTGAAAAAAGTTCAAAGTTGTGAGGGATTACATTATTGAACAGGCTACCTATGCTCTTTCTAAAAAATGAAATCAATGAACTCTAGGGTTTTTTAGAATTTTATTCAACTCTGGCTACAAATAATATGATTTGTCAAGCAATGCGAAGAGATAGCAAACAACTGATTGCAAGACAATTATATGCCAACAATAAATTTAGTAAAATAAACTTCGAGTAAAGATGCTCAAAAAAGTTTATTTTAATAATTTCAAGCAGAGTTGTGCTTTGTCAAACGAAGGAAGTATGCTTGAGTATAATAGTCTTCATGGATGCAAGTAATTCATCCGTGGCAAACCAATTTGTTTCGTTTATAAAGTTTAGACGTTGAATCAGGGTAATGGTTACCTCGTAGGAATTAAATGTTACCAGGGCTACAACTGAAAGAAAAATAAATACGGTTGGAAAAGCAGCAGGTCCATTCATAAAATAATAAATCTTTTCGGAAGAAATTCTTTATTTACTATATCGTTTTTATTTCGATAATTTATTTACAAGCGTGAATTTACTAGATGTTTGAAAGAAATGGGATATGACCATAAACAATTCGAGATAATCGAATTTTAAAATGTAACCTACTCGATTTGAAAATATGAAGAAGAAAAAAGGAGAGGATATTTTGAAATTAAGTGCAAAGATAAAATTATGATTTTAAAAAGGATGTATAATTCCGCTATTTCTTTTTGCTTCAACAGTTCATGGAGTAAATCAAGCATCAACTGTTGGCCGATATTCGAGAAAAAAATAATAAAAAATAGGAGACGGTATGGATGAAATAGATTCAAATGAAACAACATACAGGATAGGGATTTGGGGAAAAAAATAGTTCGAAAGTGGGCATAAATAATGTCCAGAAGAGCTAAAAATAATTGTCTTCACGAACCAGGGTTGGATTAAATACTTAATTTCGACTCCCAAACACAGATACTTTTTTCATAAACTTAAAGATGCGTATACATATATCTAACAATATTATAGAGAGTGAACAAAAGCGATTTCTTCATGTACACTATATAATGTCCTTTTTCAATAAATTTCAAATCAATAATTTAAATATTTTTATAAAATTGAAAAGATTTTTAGATAGCTGCAAAATGTTATACTAAAAAATATGAATAAGACTTACTTAAAAATCACCTTCAACTTGACAAATATATTTCTCATTTCAATCAATTCGATATACAAAATACATATGTAGCTTTAATAGAGTATCAAATTGACATATAAATATATTCCTCTTTCAATCAATTCCATTTACACAATAGTTATAGCTCTGCTTCACTGATAAACGGAAATTCTCAGGAGTGAATTGTGAATTGCTTTTATTAATATCCTGTCATGTATATGCTACGTCATAGTCTTCTACTTATCTTTAGATTTTACACAATACAGATGTAAAAATACAATTATATCAAATTTCTATTTGATCCAACCCTGGTTATAACATATCTTAACGAATTCTGTAGTCTTTATTTCTGAAAGAAATCCTTCATTTATATAATCTGGGCCGAATAGTTCCTTACGTATTTCCAGTCCGGTTCAACTTAGACGGTCTAGTTCAGACCTGGATTTTGTGAGGACCGGACTGACTTTGACCTGATTTGGAACATGTCAAATTGTGTTTCTATCGAGTTATATATGTATAAGTATCTTGAATCTTTTTTATCGCCAGAACCCTCTTGCTTTCAATTATAAGCCCTCGATTCCTTAAAATAAAGTCGCGATCGTTTATATTTGTTTGCAATATGCATTGTGAAATGTAACATCTTTATTGAAGAAAAGTTGGATAAAGTAGTCTTTATTTAAGGAGTTGATTTATAAAAAAGACTATCACAAAATATTTTCGTTAAATATGAGGAATTAGGAAATAATGAGGGACGTCAAAAAGTACTGAATGGAGAACTGAGGCTGTGACGCCAACAAATGGCCAAATTTAGAAGATGAAAGAGTAAGCAGGAGTTTGGTGTGTGTGTTGCTGTTGCTAGCGTTGATGAACTGATTCGTTATGTGGATGATGTTTAGAAGCTTTTTCGAAGACATTCTCAATTTACAAGAGTCGACATCCTTGCCCTCTTCTCTCGCACAAGGCACGGATGATGGTGATGTGGTGTCCATTTCTTGGTTGAGCGAAGTAAGCTTCAACTCATGGAAGAAAGTCTTAACCGTTACGTCATTTCCTTCCGCTTTCAGAATCAAGTCGCCTTTATTAGAAATTTCCAGGATCTATGATAAAGTGAAAATGAAACTAAGCATAAGTACTTGAAAAAGAATCACCATCCAATTAAAATAAACTAATAAGCAACAAATAAAAAAACTTGGCTATAATCAAGCTTTTCGAAAGTCCGGGTAAACTGTGTTTCCATGGCATTAATAAAAGCAATTTGCTCTGAATTTTTTTCCAACGGTCAAAATAAAGATATGCTATATGAGTCAAAAAATATCTGTGCAAACGAGTCTACAGACATGTAATTGTTAAATATTCCACCTTGCATCTCATATTGACGTGTCTAAAAGATAAATAAGGAAAATTATTAAATTATATATGTGTTGATTTTTTAACAGGAGGGGCTAAAATTTTGGTTAAGGGAGATCAAACCCCCTGGGCCTATTCCGGGTACATCACGGCACTTAAACCTTATTGGGAAATTGATTTAAACACTTAAAAACCAGTAATCGCCAAAAATTTGTACCAGTTACGCTAAAAGATCAAAATTTAAAGATGCAGAAAAGTTATTGTCATTTTTTTAAGATCTTTTAAATTGTATCTTTTAAGTACCAATATAAGAAAACGTACAATCTGAGGTTTTGTCCACATCTGTAAAATAGTGAATTTTCGAGATCAGCACTCAGAGTATCAATTAAAACAAAGATCACTCACTAGTTTATTCTTACAGTGTCTTTCAATCAAAATTTTAAGTCGCACTGCAATTACTCTCATTTGATTATATCAAAATAATGTAAAAAGAGTTTCTGGAGCGATTTATTTTACAAAGATTTTTGTGATATATTTTTTCCATGTTAACTTTCAGTGATCAGCACATAGGATTTGAACAATTAATGTACAAAGGTCACAAGCTTATTCTTGGACATTGTCATAACCATATTTTAAGGCACTACTACAAATTCCTATCTGTTTTGATGCTCAAAAAATTTAGACAGTAGAAGCTGCTATGATTTAATAAAACATTTAGATTGTGAAAATAAGGCATTGAAAAAATTCATTCAAACGAAATTAGCATATAGGATTTGAAGATTAACGTTTTGTTGCGAGAGATTTTTTACACAATCGTTCGGCCCTTTATTATTTTCCTGAATCTTTCTCAATTCATCTTTATCTTCAACACAAATCACCATTTTATTTCATGACACGTTTTTAAGAAACATTTTCATTATTTTTTTATTTCATCATCATAATATTAAACTTTTCCAAAATTCTGTCCAATCCTGTTCCAGCTGTCACAACTTTTAGCAATATCATTGTACCTTTTCTCAATCGTTCTAAATTATCTGAATCTTTTAAAATATACATTTTCTTACTTTTCCAAAATCATCCCCAGATCCCAATCTTCAAAAAAGTTGGACAAGCTTGTTATTTTATATTGGTTTTTCAAATAATTTTTTTAAAAAAGACTTCTTTCCTTTAAATGAGAACTTTTATAAAATATAAAAAGTTAAAAAAAGATGTTCAAGAAATGATGAATTTTGTTGAAGATAAAGAGGGTTTGAAAAAGATTTAGAAAAATAATAAAGATAATGAGATGTATTGTGGAGCAAAAATGTTAAATTTAAAGTAGCTATTAACCAGAGCCCGCACTACCTATATAGTTTTGGAGCAAGTGCCCCCTAGTTTTATTTTTTGCACACCCCCTGAAAATTTTCAACTTGCCCCAAGTGTCTTAACTTAAGAAAAATTATAAAAACATATAGCTGTGCAAGTAACTTTGAGAACATTTATGCCATATATTGGAAAGAAAACTGTTTGAAAATGATTAAATGCCTTTATAACAATTTGTTTTTGTAATTTAAATAGTACTTTCAGCGCCCTCTTCTGATAAGATAATAAATTTTTTCGATAATGTAAATTTTTATTGCCTCTTCACACCCCCCCCCCCCCCCCCCTAATAATTTTTTAGTGCGGGTACTGCTATTAACTCATCCTGAATAAAATAAAAAAGAAACGAAATTTCCAAGATTTAATATAATAAAGAAAAAATAACTTTATTAATTAAAACAACACTTTTTTGGTAACTCTAATTTAGGCTTAAATCTTGTCAAAAATATTTGCAATAGTTCTCAGAGGTGTTGATTGAATTTTCTACAGTATATTACATAAATAATGGAATTTATTGAAAAAGATTTACTAATGTATCAAATGTGTTTTAATTTTACTGAAAAAATAAGATTATAAAAAGAGCTTGGTTTAACTCAAGCAAGAGCATCATATGCGCAGGGAGCTAGGAGAGGCTTACCAGCGTAGGGCACTTTTATAAAAAGTGTTAACCTCTATTTAGTTACCATTCAAGCAGTAATACTATCACCAAATTCTTTCTGAGTATGAGAATGGACAATTTTATACTCCACGACAGGCACAGTCACGACTAAACTATTTGATCCCATTAAATTTGAAGCCTGTGATTTCGTAAAATCAGAGTAAAACTAACCATTAAAAATGATCACAGAATTAGAGTAAAACAAATGTTTAAAAATAGACTAATATCCTGTTTAGGAAAGATGGCTCAACTAATGGTGATAAACCCATGGATTTACCTAAGTGTCGTGGCACATGAGTTTGAGAGTTTTGTCTAAGATTATTAACAGATAAAGGAAGGAACTTACCAGGTACGTACTGATATTCTTCATTCTTTCCACAACGCTTTCTAACAGGTACAAGTTAGGTAGGAAAATACTCAGCGAATTCTAAAATAGAACAATAAGTTTTTTCACACTCGCACTGCATATCTAGGCTAGCACACCACAGAATCACAATAAAAGAAATCTACTCCAAGCTTCACCTTCGATTCTTGAGGAAGTGGCAAATGGTTGCACGGGAAATTGTCTAAGGTACTTTAAACAAAATTTCGCTAATTATAGTTCAAAAACAAATTCGCCATAATTTAATTTAACGAATAAACCTTTCTAACATTTCCACTTAAAAAATTTTGTTTTTTTTACTTGTTCAGCGCTTAACATGGAAATTAGTTGTCATTTTTAATTTTATATATGAAAGATTTTATGTTATAAAAAAATATGAAACTCTGGAAATTAAGTTCGCGAAATTTTTGTGTTCGTGAATTTCTCTAAAATAAATTCCTCACGAAAATTTCTTACTTTATGGTAATTTTATCAAGGAATTCAATTAGACATGAAAGTATTTAAGAGGATTGGAAATTAGAGCAGTTGATCTAGCGGTGATAAGACTAAAAAAAAATATTTCAAGTATTAAAAATAAGGCAAAATCGAAATACTAAAATTTAAAATTATTAATTTTGGGAAAAAATACGCTTAGAATACCTTTTTATGAGGAAATATTTGACAAAAAGATTTTGGTCTTCTCAAAGATCCGAATTCATTTAGCATGAATCTTTGATAAATTTCGATTTTGCGAAGGTATTTTACACGCGGCTTTGCCACAACTAGTGATAATAGGGCGCTTTGAGAAATGTAAGAATCGTGCTTTTTTCAAGTATCGCAATTGTAAAGGGAAAATTTACTACCCTTCTGATTATTTTATTCCCGAAATGGATAAGCGCTCTAAAAGATTGAATATACATGGCTGGGCTATACCGCTCTTTTTGAGATTTAAGTATATTAGTATATGGGCGTCTAATGTCAATATGCATGTATTCCAAGGTATACTGTATCTATTTATTCGTATGTATGTATGAGGGGCGCACATCCGGAGGGGGGGGGGGGGGAAAGATAATAGGTTTCCTAATTGGTTGAGCCAGATTATGCAAATTGAGGAACAAATTTGAATGGTGGAAATCAAGGGTAGAGTGAGCGGCTGATGAGCATTTAAGATCTAAAAACTTTGGAACTCGATTCTAAATTCTGCCTAACGTTACATATTACATATTAATTTTTACTTCAAATTACTATGTCCAAAATTTTGTTTGAAAATGAAAATTCTGTTGTAAAATTTTAGATAATTTCTTTAAAATCGATGATGTTTTAAAGAGCTACTTCTATACTTTAGTAAAAAAAATCGAAAAGATACTTTTAGATTTATTCTTGCAAAATTTAGTTTTCAAATCGCTAAAAGAAAAAAGGAAAGATTAGCACAGTTTAGAAATAAGATATATGAATACTTTACACTTTTATTTCGAATAACTTATGCTATCTATGCGTCTATAAAAATCATGAGCCGTATTTAACAAAAAGAACACTTTAAAATATTTAACCGAGGCTCAAAAATACGGTAAAATTCCGTGAGAAACATTGCAAATATAGTGGGGTTTTTCAAAGTTAAACACTTGACTCCATAAATATAAGAGTTGAATCTAAAACAAAATCAGCTCTGGTTAGCTAAATTTTAAAGCCTCTATAAGGAGGAGTAGCCACTTGTCTCTGATAAACGTACATACTGTTGAACAAATACCGAATCCTCAAAGTCTAATTTTTTGAATCAGAAAGTAATTTTTGGGAAATCTTTATCAGCTTCTTTTTGGAAATTCAGAATCATACAAAATGTGGGAAATGAAATTTGGATTTAGGAAATGCTTTGACCAAAAGTAGGAATAGGAGAAAATTGAAGTGTAAAATCTATATTGTAAAGCATTATGATACGTTGAAAAGGTTGCAAGTGGAAGCAGCTAGGTTGTAATTCTTCCAATCTCTTCGCGGAATGGGCACCACTGGAATGTCATGCACGATGAAACGCGTTTCTGAATTAGCGGACGGCGTCTAAAGGTGAAGCGTGTAAAGATTAATGGAAAGAGTTGGAGTAATCAGATCTTGCCATTTCATATTCGATTGATAAGGTAGGGCAGTGTCTCTTCGTTAGCTTCATTTTTACAAGCTTGCACTTCAGTGGAGAAATCTTGAAAGCTTTTCCCACGTTATCAGAGCTTGTTTCGAGAAGAATTTCATTCGCCTCCACTTTGTTGAGGCCTTCGATGAGGTATTCGCTGAAGATTTTTTCCTGTTTTGAGGATAAATAGGAAACATGAAGATAAGACTCAAATCTATGCTGTGATGCATTTTTAATTGTAACATAGTCGATTACGTAAACAAATTTTCGAAGAATTATTTAATCAATTACATTAAATAGAAAGAATCAGACAGATTTAAAAGGAGAAAAATTCAAAATTGTAATGAGGGAAAACAAAAAACACTCATTTGAACTCATGCCTATGAATTTTGTTTGAATAACAAGAAGAGAACGATACGTTTGGTGTCTTCGGCAAGAAGGAACAATTAAGCTACTGCATTGAAATATGAGCAAAGAAGTTGGATGTTAATTAGCTATAAAAAAATTTTAGTAATTTTTGTAGACACAAAAAGTCTATTTGTTATTTAGTAATATCTATTTTCTAAATATCTTATTTATGATCTAAATTTTTGTTGCTAATTGAGAATACTCTTTCAAAATTGAGCTATATTATTTGATGGTCGGAATCAAGACTAAAGTGTCAAAAAAAGGTAAGGATTATATCAAAAATTGAGTAAGAACAAAGAAAGCAACAGAGCAAAAATATAAAAAATTTAAAAAAACTGTACAGGTTTTATTTGGCAAACAACTCCAATTTCATAACTTACACTACATGGACACAGTAAAATGTAAAACTTGTCACTAGTTAACCTTATGACAAATTTCTTTTCAAGTTTGTGCAAAGCTTGTACCACTTCTAAAATTAAATTAAATAGAGAAGAGAGATCACTTACTAAATCAAAAAGGATAACTTACTTAAAAACTCAGAAACACATGTTTGGTTAGAGATCTTCGCTTTAAACTTCATTTATTAAGTAACGACTCTAAAAAACAAAATGAAACTAACCAAAATTTGTAACAGAAGAGTATTAGAAATTTTGCAAATTACGCCCTTGAAAATACGCTGTATAAAATTGACAAGAAAATTATAGTGCACTGATTTAAAGTATCAACTACTAATTAAAAAAATAACACCTTAAAAATAAAATCAATGAATGCATCATCACTGAGATTAGATCTTATCTTTGTAATAAAAATTGAACAATTCATACTTATGTCGGAGCAAAAATATACAATAGTACTTACAAAATTTGAAGCGCCAGTCTAAATACTTAAAATTTTTTACATATTTAAAATGAAATCTTGCCTCCGACTTTGGCTATGTTTAAAAAACATTTCACAGATTTTTACGAAATAAAAAAAATAAATCAATTTTTTAAGTAACTAAAAAATCTATATCAAAGTAGGTTCGCCGATATGGAGGCGAGACTGAGTTTCCCTACCCATAGGAATTTATTTTACACCCTTCCTCCTAGAACTCCCTTGGATAATCCAGATGCTCTCACTTGTGCTTAGGATCTGGAGACCGGACTGATGATAAGAAAAAAACTACATATAAATGAAAAAATATAGGAATTAAAAATATAAAGAATAGATATTTCAATATATTTTTTTGAAATTTCTTAGGGGCCTATGAAAATTTGGGTAGGGGTTTTTTTTCTTAATGGGGAGAGCTGTATCTGGTTTTAAATCTCACAACCATAAAATGTGTCCCAAGCAACCCAAAATACATTCAAAAAAATACATACAGTGGTACCTCGGTTTTCGACCACAATTCGTTCATACAAAGTGTTCGAAAACCGATTTGGTCGAATACCGAATCACATATTCCCATAAGAATTAATGTAAAAGCAAATAATCCGTTCTCAAACACCAAATCAACTGTACTGTTCATGTATGTAGGACTTTGTACAAACAAAACATGGTCAAAACCCAAAGGACCACTGTATTATTACTATTTTCATAATCTTTACTTCTAGGGTTACTTTCTTAGTTTTTCGCTTTCTTTGTCACCTTCACTTATATTTTCCTTAGAAGACATAATTAGCACTGTATCTAAATAATATGTCATAAAAATTTCATTTTATAAGCTCTTACCTACTAAGAAAAAAAGAAAGAAAACGCAAGTGACAAGTGTAAATTATAAAAAATAAGAGTATGGTTTGTTATGTGCAAGAATGATTATTTATATATGTTATGTGCACTGTTAGTAATATAATGTGTAATTATCAATTCCATGTCTACGTTTTATATAAATATTGGATGCCAGTTGTTCATGTTTGTCTATCTATTAAATTGAGTGTTAATATGAGAAGAAGGAAGATTGTAATGCTCTTTTATCTAACATTATTTCTACGTGTTAGTATTCTTTGAAAATTTGCCTTCATCACGTGTTTAGCTGGCTGAATACCGAATTCTGTTCGAAAACTCATACAATTTTTGCTCGGTTTTTTTGGTCGAAAACCGAATTATACGAGTAGCGAGACGTTCGAAAACCGAGGTTCCACTGTACTTTATGTTTAGTTATTCAAATTATAAACACATGATTCTTTATTTTTTCATCAAATTGCTTTTTTTATTAAAAAGTTAAATCAAATATGTTTTTAACTCACCCTTGGTCCTTGTAGACCCATTTTTTGCATGTAAAGATACCAAGTCATATTCAAAAGAAGGAATAGAAAAATACCAAAGAAGACTTATGCAAACAAGATCGATAAACAAAAAGGTATTGAATATCAAAAATACATCAGGCATGTTTGCATTTATCAATATTTCACAAATAAGTGCTTTTTGGCTTTGATATTTTGGTTTTTGAATACACCAAGGATCCATGCTAAAAGACGATTCCCGTAATGCCTAAAAAATTCTCGAGTAGAAAATATACATAAATATAAAGAAATAAATAATACAATGAAGAAAAGAATATAATTAAGAGTTCATTGATTTATTCGTTTCTTCTACTCCCTCTAATGAATCAAAAAATTTTTTTACCTAAATCTTGAAAAAAATTATCTTAAAAACCCCTTCAGCAAAAAGGCTATAACTTTTACTTAGGATTAAAATTTTCTACAATCTTTCAAAATATTTTTTATTAAAAATAAAAGATTTAAAAACTCTATGAATCTAACCAATAAAATACTCGTATGAAAGTCAAAGCCAAAAATGGGATTGAAAAGGAGTTCCAAACTTTTATCGGTATCATTTCAATTTTGTCTAACACTAGAAACATTAATCTTCAGTTACTATTAAATTTGTTCATAATAAAGTTTCAACAAATAAATTTTTATATTTTAGTCAAAATAATTTATGTGATATACTAAAAAGTTAAAATTATTTAAAAAATATTGGAAGAACATAAAAATGATGGCTATTAACATGGTGGTTTAAAATGATGGGATTAACATTTAGGAACCCTTTTAATTAAGTAATGTAACAAATATGGAATAAGCTCAAAATTAGAGTGAAAAGATGTAAAATTGATATATAGAAAATGTCAAAAAGGGTTGGGATAATTATCTCATCTTATTCGATATTATAGATCAAATAGATTTAGAATTCTTATATTTTTTCCTCAGCAACAAATAGGCTTAAGGTGCAACGCATATATTTTTACAAAGATTTGCTTAATAATGTGTTTGATACGTCAAAGTCTCACGCAATGCATGCTGGGTAGAGATTTAAGTTTCTTGTACCACTCCAAGTCTAAAACCTACTTTTTTCATTTCTGAAGAAATACATAGCATGTTGTGTTTTGAAATGTTTTCCTCATTTCACTTTACATTAACAATAGCTACCACATTTACAAGCAAGATAACTTTACTAATTAATTTTTAACTATATTATTTTAGAACAAATCATTAAGTCATACAATAAAGCCTGTTTATAAACGTACCATACCTGACAAAATGTACGAAAACTTAAATAAATAATGACATCAAATTTACAATTCATGAAACAGATAATTTAAATAAAATTTTAGGCAAAGTAGATGGCAAGTGGGAATTAGAAAGAAAGAAAAAAATGAAGATAAAAAATATATAATAAAGAGAAGAAGCGCATGCGGTAGAAGTAACATGGGAGTAGACTTGAACAGAAAGCAGAAGCATGCAAAAACGAAGAAAAGGAAATGGGTTAGATAAAGATTAAAGGAAAAATAGAAAAATTTGCACCATTGGAACAGGAAGAAAAGATAAACATAACAGAGCTAGAAATTTCCATCGAAGCACAAAAAGGAACTGAATAAAGAACAAAAAGAATACGAACTGAAAAAAAAAGTGTGAAAGGAATTAAATTTGAAAAAGAAAACTCAGAATCAAGAAGTATTAGCTCATCAACCCAAAAGGACAAAAATGCATTAAGAGAAAAGATACAAGATAAGAAAAGCGAAGTAATTTAAGAAAGCGTAGTATTTTATTTTTGAACGAAAATAAACATGTACGAAAAGATACCCCCCGTCTCCCTTCAAAACACTAAAAGCAAGTTGATGATCAACTAATGAAAAGATTATCTAGTAACAGCCATGATTTATAAATGAAGAACTCAACGGTTAGGCTAACCCTTTACTGCAGTGAACCTTAAAATTTTCCAAATATAGAAGTAAAGAGCAGAAACGAATTCGTAAAAGAACTCTACAAGAGAACAAGGATTATCCTATATCAAATAGGACGTTTAGGGAGTTAATAGACAAGAGGTATGACGGCAACACTTCACAGATCCTCTTGAATTTCTAGGATTTATTCTCAAAATATCTACAACTTGAGATACAATTTAACATAATTGTGGGCACCAACATTAAATTACATAGAACAGAGATTTTATAACCTCAATTAATTAACATATATATAATCAACACTTTTATTCAGTATCTAGGTGAAGATTTAAAAAAAAACTAAAAATCCAGGGAACGACAGTATAAACTACAAGGATAAACACTGGCTGATAGGCTGTTATTTTTATTTTAAAAAGAATCTATAAAAAATATGAGTGCATTGAAGCAGGGTGCAGTCAAATAAGATAATAGAAGAGAGGTATCTAAATAATAAAATAAATAATTTTTAAAAACTCAAAATAAGAGTTTATTAAAATAAAATTTTAATTTAAAAATTAGAGAATGAAATATATTCAAATTATGCCACTATATTTATTAATTACATATAACACAAAATAATATACATTCATATCGAAATGAATAAGAAAAAATATTTATTATTTGTGTATATCTTATAAACAGCAATAATATAAATTATAAAAAATTCATGAATAGAAATATCCATATTTCCAACATTAAATATTTTGCCAAAATTTTAATGTAATTTAATCCAAATTAAATTAGTTATCAAAAAGTGTATTTAGGAAAAAATTTATATTTATTTGTTTAAAAATTATATTTTTTAAATATTTTTAAGAAAAAGGAATTTTCAAAATTTAAATTATTAACCATTCAAAACTGAGGTAATCGGTGATGACAAAAAAAATTTTAAAAAGTCATTTTATTTTATGCAAATTATAACCGCATTAGGTGGGTAAGAAAAAATATGAGTAAGCAAATTTGATTAAAGTGATTATATATATTTCTTATATTTATTATTATTGAAATAATTTTTTTCTAATAATAGTAAAATCTTTTTACGGTACTCCTGAATAGCGTTTGAAAGATTCGACTTAGTTTAAGAATATTCATGACAGAATATTTTTATTCCCTTAATAACGAATGGGGTCTATTTTTACACCCCTTTTTTTTTCTAAAATATTCTTTTACAAAATTGTCGTTATATCATTTTTTGATAAATAGAGAATTTCAATTTAAAATATAATTGGAACTTATAAATATGTTTGTATGTTGTTTGATATATTTTTTCAAATTACCCAGAATGTTTAATACAATTTTTTTCTTCAAGCACAGTTTACTGCCTTAATTATTTTCAAAATTTCTATATTACATGTCAAAATTGAGTATTTACTTTAAAAAGTCTGATTATATTTGTCCGAGATGTTTAAATCAATGAGCTGATAAAAAGTATGATAAACTTTTCGAATTTTTATCGAAAGTTACTAAAAATTTATGCATTTATAAGAAATTAAATATTATGAGTAACCACATTTCATTGACTAGAGAGCTATTAATAAAAAAAATATAGTATTGTTGAGTCAGTTAATCTTGCCTGTTTGATAATGGTTTTAAGGATTTTTACCTCACGGTTTCAAAGCAATTATTTCTTTTCCTGTTGAAAACTGCTTATATAATTCATTATCGATTCCTTTTTTCTCTAATTGAAGACTATCATCTGAAATGAGGTTTTAAAGGGCCATAAAATTGAACTTATTTAGTGAATATTTTTTGAGAAAATTTGTAGGAAATGCAAATATAAAGGTTGAAACTGATATAGAATATGACATTTATAATATTTGTTTTAATAAAATTTTTCATCTATATGCACAATTATGGCAGCAGTATTGTTATTGGATGTCTAATCCAGTCAGTCTATCCTGCAATAAATGGTATAAATGGAAAAAATTTGATTTACAAACTTGTGATTTCAAGACTAAAAATTAGTAAATCTTTAAGAAATAATTAAAAAATTATGGACACGGATTAATTATGATTTTATAATCAAAAGTTTTCTTTAAGTTATGTTTTTCAATAGTAATTTATTTAGTAACTCAATTTTTTCACCTTCTTTACCTTTGTCTCCTAATAAGAATTCCAATAGGGCTATCATCCCTAATACTTTCTTTAATTATAATTTCGATAACTATATATTTGATTTTCTTTCAATTCCTTTTAATACTTTTTAAATTGTAAAAAAAACATTTAGAATATGTTCCTGATATTTTGAATGACAATAAATTTTATATTTGAAGAAGAGGAGAAGAAGAATTTATTGAAAACACAAGTAGAATCACAAGAAGCAGCACTATATATGTACAAAATTAAATATAAAAATATACACATATATATAAAGAAATGCAATGGTATATGAATATAAACTTATAATAGTTAACCTAGATAAAATAAGGAAACTTGAGTTTATTAAAACTAAAAACAACTTTTACAATGACTTTTTTTGACAATGACAAGGCCTTTTTAATTTTTTTATATTAACCCTTGAAAACCTAATTTTCCTTTATAAATACATTACTACTAATCTTTAAACATATTTTTTACTTTTCATTAGCTAATTTTCAATCCATATATAATATTATTTTAATTAACTTCACTGATTTCCGCCCACTAATATGACAAATAAAAGGGCATGCTATGACCCCGAATCTACCACCATCACTTTAAATCATCTATTCGATGATTATATAGCTAATACCACACTAAATTCAAACGATCTAATACTATTTAATAATCTAAAATTCAACATAGCCATACATTATATAAAAACTTTCGAAAGCCAAAACATTAAGTCAACCAACCTCAACACAATCATACGCTAATGCTTCTAGTTTAGCCCCTACTCAATCATATCCTAACCCAACACTCAGTTCCACCATAAATACGCAAACTACTCCACACACTATAAAACACCTTGAACCTAACCTAACATTAAAAATCACTCCACTTAAGAACATTTCAACAAAAAAAGAGAAGGCCATTCACCGCCAAGATGACATCAAAAATCTAGATACCAAAAACAACTCCCTATCGATCACAAAAACAAGATCATCCTACTCCGGTACCATTTACTTCCAATTCAAAAATATAGATCAAAATGTTACCGCCATAACAACGCTCATAAAAAACGGTCTAAATGCTAATGACTTACCTCCACAAAAACCAAAATTCATACTATGTGGCATCCCTACCGATATAACATTAACTCAAATCACAAAATCTATTGAAGAATAAAACCCACACCTTAACACTATAGGCAAACTCGAAAATCCCATACAACTAAGAAAAACCGGCATATATAGCTATACTATAATCTTAGAACCAAGCAACCTAGAAATAAATACTTATGTACTCAACCCAAAATCTTTCTATGCCACCACCTACTAACCCTCACCACACTAAAACCAAAAAGTTAAACAATGCAAAAAATGCTTAAAATACGATCACATCTCTCCAAAATGCAACGTATCTCGTTTCTAACTCTACCTAACTGTGCGCACTGCGGCAACCATGGGCTGGGCATGTTACTTTATCCTGTACCCTACTAAATGGCAATAGTAAAATTTCTTGAATAAATTGTCAGCAACCACACTTTGCAACATCTAAACTGTGTAGTTTCTACATAAGCCATAACAATCTAATCATATCTCAGCATTAGCCAAATCTTATATAACTACTCATGCTAACTATTTTACACATAAATCCAAATCACTAAAAAAATGCTTGGGACAACCTTCACAACATCTTACACTCACACACTTACGACATAATATCAATAAACGAACCATACATTCATATTCCACACCAAACAGCCGACTACGTATCCTACACATACCTCCACTAACAGCATACTCAGCCTGTATATTTATAAAACAATCAATTATTAATACACCACTATATCAATACTTCAAACAACTTCTTCACACTTATTCCCTCAAACTCCAAATCCTTTCTCTTCTACTCTCTCTACTCCCAACCATTCTTAAACCACCCCATACCTAACAACTTCTTTCAAACACTTACACAAATCAAACATAACATATACAACAACCACCACATAGCTATATCCACCGACTTAAATGCTAGATCATACCTCTGGGACATAAAATCAAATACATGAAGTTCACTCACACTCGAATTTCTAGCATCTCACAAACTAACAATAGCTGAAAACGATAAATTCCCAACCTTTAGACGACTACATCTAAACAACATATATCAATCACACAACGATTTAACCATCATTTCCAACGAAACAAGAAGTATAGTTCACAACTGGCGCATCTCAGACATCCCATCCGCCTCCGACCACACATACATAACCTTTCAAATCGACCTCACTACTAAACTCTCAAAAAGTCCAAATCCTAATTATGGTAAAAAAATATTCTGGACGGCATTTGTTCACAATCTTAAATCTAAGCTAGACAACATCACCCTGACCACAGATACAACAAATAATCTCGAAACATCTGCTTTTCAACTTAATAAGTCCATCACAGCCAGCATTCACGCCTCAACTCCTACAAACCAGCTTCCTAAAAGACAGCACGCTTCTTTTTGGAACCGTACTTTAAACAACCTCAAACAACAATTAGCAAATCCTTAAAAAATCTAAGAAAAACCAACTCTCACAGTAACATTCTACATACTTCTTCCTTAAAACTCAATATCAATCAGAAATTAAAAAAGCTAAAAAACAAAGCTGGACACATTTTTGTAATCAAACTCCAACAAACCATATCAACAACAAAAAGGTCAATCATCAACAAACTTATACACAAAAAACATACAGCATCACTCTCTAATCTTCTTTCAAATAATCAAGGTTCAATATTTATCAACCACCCTTCACTTAACACTCTATTTCCCGCCGACACTAATGTAACCGACAATATTACCCATACATTTATTAGAATAGAAACAAAAACATACCTACTAAATAACTCCATTAACTCACACCCAGAAATTACAATCAACGAGCTAAACAAAATCATTAATTCCATGAAAACCAAATCTTCTAGCAGGCTTGACTTCATCTCCATTAAACACGTGAAGAAAGCCTACCACATACTACACCCTGATCTCCTCAACATATTTAACGCCTGCCTCAGACTAAGCTATTTCCCAAATTTTTGGAAAATATGTAAACTAGTGCTAATCCCCAAACCAAATCGAAACCACAATTCAATCAAAAACTGGCGACCAATTTCTCTATTACCAACCTTAGGCAAAATCCTTGAAAAAATTCTACGAAAACGCATGATCCACTACATCCTCAAAATAACCTAATACACCCGAATCAATTTCCATATTTACCAAATAAAAGCACCGAATTGGCCCTATCTCGCCTAACTCTTTACCTAGAAAAAACACTAAATAACCAAAATATCGCAACAACCCCATTTCTTGATATCGAAAATGCTTTCAACGCAGCATGACACCCTGCAATCATCAACAACCTCATCGACAAAAAATACCCTACATACATAATCAAATTCATAAACAACTACCTTCAAAAGCGCATTCTCATCTTACTACATAACAACAATACACACATTCAGAAACTAACTCTCTCCACTCCGCAAGAGGGTAGCCTATCAGATATCCTATGGATAATACTCATCAACCCCATTCTTAATTTTATCAACTTACTCACTTTCTCAAACACACTACAACTAAACAACATCAAACGCACTGGTAATCTAATCACACAAATACAAACAATGGCCACCAAGTACAAAGTCTCCTTCAACTCAAACAAACTAAAACTTATACACTTCACACGAAAAAGAATAACTCCACTACCACTGAAACTAAACACATCAACATCACTCACTCCTGTTGTTCCCTTATGCATATCAAACTCATTTATTTTTTCTTGCAATTACAACTCTCATAATCTAAGAAATCCACTTAAGTTACACATTGAAAGAGCAAAAAATCGTAAATATAAGCAAGGAATCACTTATAAAATCCATTTGTGTTGAAACAGCTTCATTGAAATTATTGAGAAATATATAGATAAAAACTTAACCTTTATAAAAATATTAAAAGAAATTAAAGTTTACATATTCTCAACTAAGTACTCCTCATGTAATCAACTAAACTGTTATATTTCCTCTTTGTCATCTAATTGCTATACAACACAACACCAGAAGTTACCCTTAGGATTCATATCCAGTACAAATTAGATAAGCTGCTAATCAACTACTCTAATCTCATACTTCACTCTGTTCATTTTCCTTAACTCTATAATATATGTATACATACATACATATTATATTATAATCTTTACTGTATTATGCTTTTAATCTATAAGTAACACCGAAGCGGCTTTCGTTAGCCTTGCGTGTACTTATTCTTTTGATTTAAAAATGTCCTTTTCACTACTCTTATGAACTAAACGAATAAATTTTTTCTTTCTTTCTTTCTTTATCAAACAAAAATATATTATTTTTAAAGAATTTATTAGTTTTTTTTAAATAGAAATATTGGAACCATTCAGCATATAATCAACTCTTATAGGTAAGTTAGAATTTCTAGTTTCATAAGAAATAACTCTTTTATATTTGATAAAATTTCCAAAAATGTTGTTTAAATGTCCATGTAAATTTTTAAACAAACATACCCCCACTCTTAGATGAAATAAGTCTTCTAATTTTAGAAGATTAATCTCCCTAAAGATAATACTAGTATAATCTCTATATTTAAGATTGAAAACTACTCTTAATGCCCTTTTTTGAATAATTTCTTTGCGTTTTTTTCGATAGGGATACCAGTTAAAGAAGCTATAATTCAGATATGATAAAAAAAAGATGTTTATAGACTATAAGTCTTATATTTAACGGGAAAATATTTCGTGTACGATATAGTATACCAATTATTTTGTTCAAATTTAAAACAATTTGTTCAACATGTTGATTAAATTTTAGTTTCTTATCTATAATTAAGCCTAATATATTAAATTTTTCTACTACTTCTTATTTCGGTGTGAATTAAGAAACTCTTATCAATTTTTCGTTTATTAGGATTATCATACATTTGGTTTTAACTTTATTTATCAAAAAGTTGTTATTTTCACACCAAATAAAAATAAATTTAGCTCTGAATTTAACTTATTGGAATCGATTTTAATAAGTGTCGTTTTTTATTTTAGATAGAAGAAAATATGCGCAAATGTCATCAGCAAAGAGGATATAAGAGAAAAGTCCTGTGATATGAAATATATCATTAATGGCAACGTTGAAAATAATTGGTGCAAGAATGGATCCTTGAGGAACACCCATTTTAACAGGTTGAATGTCTGAGAGTGTATCTTAATTTGACTTTTTGAAATCTATTTTTTAGATACGAAGAGAAGAAATGTAATGAAATTTTACTCAGATTACAATTGGAAAAATTTTTGATTAGGGAGGAATGGCTTAATCGATCAAAGGTTTTTGAAAGGTCAAATAAGAAAAGTACGGCATCGTCCTTTTTTTCCAAAATCTCTATCATTTTTCCCACTATATACGAATGATATGCTTCAGTTGAGTAGTTATTTCTAAATCCAAACTGATAAATCATTGATGTATTGGATTGAAGTTATATATGCATTAAATTGTTTATAAATAAACTTTTCAAATATTTTTGACAGTGTTGGTATTATGGAAATAGGTCTATAATTTTCAATTGAAAATTTATCATTTTTTTTATAAATGGGTATAACTTTATGTACTTTTAAAGCGTGAGGAAACATGTTATTTGATAAAGCAAGATTAATAGAATAGGATAAAGCGACGCTTAAATAGTATTTTATATGTTTCATTGATATTCCATATAATATCTTCGGTATTATTATCTTTGAATTCATCAATAATTGCTAGTATTACCGCATACATGCTAAGATTGAGTTCAAAAAACCAGGTGTATTTTTTGAAAGGAAATATATTCTGAACTGGAATTATTTATTGTGAAACATTCATTGAACTTATTAGCTGTTTATTGTTAAGAAGCTTTTAAATAAAAATAGGAAAGCTTTAATTACAGTTGTGGTTCTTGGTGTATTTTATCAAGCAAAATGTATTATTTCAAAAAAATAGGCAAAATTTTAAGAAATATGACTTTCTCTCTAAAATTTGTAAAAAAGAAATAATTTATGTTGATTTAAATTCTGACCTGACAGACTATTTGAAATAAAAGAAGAATAACATGGCTAGAAAACCAAGAATTTTATAATTGTTTGTATGAGTACTTTCAGTTTTGTTGTTCTTCATATCAACTAGCCTTTCCTTTGTTAAGCGCATTTCTTTCTTATGTGGTAAAAGTCCAGATCTAAAATGTTCTACGAAAAACTAAATCGAGCTTTGCGTTTTTTATCAAAAAATCCATGTTCAATACTAGGAATTGATAAATCCTTAAATTTAGGATCTTTTTATCTGACAGTAACAGGTTTTCAAGATTTAAACGTAATAATTTAAAACTAAAATTAGCAATTTTTTAGAATAATAGAGTTTAGTAAGAAATAAATATCTTAAAAATCTTTTGGTCTTCTTGAAAAATACATTTTCAATACTCGTAAATTATTTTCCTATATTCCTCATAATTGGACAAACAACAAATATGAATCGTATAATACGCTAAAAATAAACCAAAATTTAAAGTCAAAAAAGTTCCAAGTTTTATTTCAACTTTATACGATCAGGTGTTAAATAAAGAAGCAGTGATTAAATGTGTCATTCAAGATAACGGTAATTTTAAAATTTCTGAAAAATGATTAAGGGTGAAGAAATTAAATCTAGAGTATGAACAAATTGATGAAAAGGCAAAATAACATTTATTCACTTTCTTAACCCTCTAATGACCAGAATAATCAGATGATATCTAGTGTAAAGCATACGATTTATATTAAAAAGCATTTATAAAAGTAGATCATTTTATTTTTATAAAGTCGACTCTGGCCTTTAACAGGTTGAGGTTAACGTCTCAAAAATCCAGATACAAAGCTGATGATGAAGTATAGAACACGTTTAGCTATGAAACCAACCCAAATAAAAGTGTAAAGGTAAAACTATGCAGATGCGTTTTTATTTTTGTCAATATATTTTAAAATGTGTGTTCAATATTTCTCAAATTTAGAAGCAAAAATGACAGAAAATTTTTGCAAATCATAATTAGTATTCGGAAAGTTGTGATTCATTCAAATTGTATTTGTTTCTATTTGTAAGTTTTAGAATGTGAGAACATTTTTGTAAAGATCTATTTATTTTTGATTAAATAATTAATTTTTAATGATTGGTTGAAGCAATTTATCTTTTTCTAGATATCTTTTTAATTAAGTGAATATTTTATCTTAACAAATTTAATCAGGGTTTTAGTTGTAGAAATACTTGTACTACGTAACTTAAAACAAAACGAGAATTCAATATCGTTATCTAAGAAAAGTATATTATTTACATCACATGTATAGCATATGGTAGGTAGGTAGGAAGAAATATCTAAGCACTATCGGATTCCATATGCTTGCGAAATGCTTGAAAAGGTATAAAGTTGAAGTTTGAGAAAATTGTAATGATTTGGCTTGCGAATTTTTGAGTGAAAGACTTTGGAGACATTCATTAGTTGTCTTGTCTAAGGTATTGGGTGTTAGATCTAGGTAGAGGGGTATAGGTTTCTAGGGGGAAGGAGGTAACCGTAATATAAGGAGTATTTGAAGGTACTTTTTTAGCTAGCTTATCTAGATAAGTGTTTTCTAGAATGTTTGAGGGAGCTGGGCACCAGTAGAAGTGTTTTCAAAGTAATTTGATAAAATTGTATATACAAAGACCATTATAATAATAATATGCATTAAATAAAGTTTTCCCTCTTTCTTATTTTTAATTTTATATGGGTGAGCATAACTTCATATACTTAACTCAAAAGAGTTGTTTATAAATAGCTTGTACAGATTTATTTTTCTATAACTATAGAACATATATTGATGTGCATTTTTCGAATTATAGTTTAAACCCTTTTTCTAGATTTTGAAAATTTCCAACTCAAAAAAATAAAACTAAAAAATAAGATTTTTAATTAGTTAAAAAATTTATAAAATAAAACTCATACACAAAATTTGAATTCCCGAAAAATAACGAAGTAAAAATTTTAAATAAAAAACTGGATTAAACTTGTCTGCTCATGCTTTTTAAAGTAAATAAAATATATACTATTATTATTTGTAAAACTGATCTCAAAATAAATTATTTTCAGCTATTCGGCACATCTAATCTTAACTCTGCACATTTTAGTCATACCCATAGCGCACACCTTTCTTAAAATGATGTTTCCATTTTTTTTGCAGTTAATTTCAAATAGTTATTTTTGTAAATAGAAATATATTAGAAATTCAATGTAATTACAATTACCTTTTAAACTACATTAACAATAACCACAGAGTTATCATGAGCCCCTCTACCCCTAAAATAAATTTATAAATAAAGCGTTTGCTATGTCTTAATATGAGACGTTAAAGGTTTAAATTTAAAATTGCCGGTTTAAAAATTTTAGCATCCGGATGGTTGCGGGCATTTTTATTAATGCATAATATAATATGATTGGTTTTAGGATATCAAAGCACTTTAATCCGTAAGACTTTTTGCTGGGATTATGCTAATCATAGTTTGTGATTTTGATTTAAGAGCCCGGAGGATTGGGGATCGAACCGCTGGCCTTTAACTCTTAAGTTGTGAGGTACACTCTTACAGCCATTTAGGCTCAATATAATAGGAATATAAACATTTGGATATTTTTAAAACCTGAAAAATAAATAATAAACAACATCTAATATTTAAAAAAGATAGACTTTGAAATTGTATATATTATAGATATCACTAATGTGTATTTTAATGATAAAATATGCCATTATGTAATTTAATCAATATTGCATCAGATGTAGACCCAGCCATTATTTGAAAATTTAAAGGCTTTGTTTCTAAAATTAATTTTTTTGCTCCTCCATCTTTCATATATATATATATATACCATTATCTACTGACAATATTTGGTTACTACTAATATTGAACATGCAAGAATCATTTAACATATACATGTAATTAATTTTGCAAAATTAAATTTAGTGAATGATAGATTTTCTTTTCTATTCTGTGGAGATGTTTGCCAAAAAGCCTTGAAAGAATAGTTAATTTGTGGGAACCATTTATTAACTTTCTTATGTTCAATTTCACTAAAACTCCAAGAGACAAGCTGGTACAGCTAAGGAAATTTTGAAGTTTAAATAGAAAATATTCTACCTAAGTGATATTTTAAAACCGTGAATCTGTTTAAAACAGAGTTACACGTTTAAAAATTAGATTTAGTCACTTGTGCTCAGAAGATGAAAGAGGAAATTAAAATTTTACAAAAACTTTTTGAGAATAATAAATTGTTATCATTTCAAAATTTCAGCGCCACTGCAACTACATCAGAATGCATTGCTCATCTTCAAGGTCTTCATTAATATTATGTAGATTTTGAGAGAAGATACAATTTTTCAAAATGTTGATGCAAGCATAATATGTTTCCTTACTACATGGTTAATAGAATCTGGATTTTCAGGTGTTGTAGATGTTTTCAGTAAAAAAATAAAAAAATTCGATTGTAACAAAAGATCACACTATGGCCGAATGACTTTATAAAATTTGCTATGGTACCTTCTATCAGAAACACCATAATCAACGTAAGCATTATCTGAATGGACTAAAAATGAGTTATTTCATTATAATTGATTTGAATATATTCTCCTATTTTCTCAAATAAATTTTAAGTGTATATAGATTATTTTATCTTTTCATTGAGTATTTTAATACGAAAATTGAACTGCTATAACGTAAAACTAGGAGTTGTCCTTCGGAATTTTTTGAAGAATAAATACCCTTTGGTCTAAAAAAGTTTCCAGGTGACTGCCTTTTGAACTTAAATCATGCTACTTTTATTTTTGTTCTTTTTTAATACATATTAATAATTGTTCATGTTTTTTATTTTAAAGCCTAATAAAAACATACTCTTATAACATTTAACAGATATAATAGTCTTTTTAGTTTATTTGTCGCATGACGTATACCTTTTTTACTAATAGTAAACGTATCTTTTTATCTCGAGTTTTGAATTTTTTGGTTGAAAGAAATTTTTTTCGAAAATTAAGTAAGTAAGAAAATATTTGAGGTGCTCATGTATTACCAAGATAAAAAATCAAGCCAGTAAAAAACTAAGTTAAAATTGATTAAAAAAGAATTTATTAATTTTTAATTTCTTTATTTATGCAAGTTTTTCCAAGTTATAAATTTTCTTTTGTGAATATAATGATTTACTTTTATTGGTTATAAAGATTATCCTAGATTACCAAACCTCTTTATTTGCTTTTTTCTATCTTTCTATTTGATACTAATTTATTTAATATGACTTTTTTAAAAGTCAGCTTGTTTATTTCTTAAGCTTAATCTAAAGTAGATTAAGAGTTGGTTATTTTTGGCATAAATGATAAATGAATCGAGTTCAAATAGATGTAATGATAGTGAAATTGATGTAACGTATGAAGAAAATATCAACAAAAATCTTCAGAAAACTTCAAACAATGTAATATCTCAATTACCGAAAATTGAGGAAGATTTTCATTGTAATGAAGGTTTGTCTAGTCCAATACATTCTTTTTGTGACGTGAAAGAAAGTTCAACTCTATTAAATATATCTTCCAATATGTATCAAGATATATCCTATTCCGAAAATATTAATTGTGATAATTCTAAAGAATTTCAAAAAAATATTTTTGATTCAAAAACTCCAAGTAAAGAAACCAAAATAAATATTTATAAATTTAATAATGAGCCGGATAAAACTACTTTTTTAAAAGGAATCTTTAATAAACAAAGTGGTATAAAAAGCTCAGAATCCTGTAAGAATACTGTAAAACATAAAGAAGATAGTCAGGATGATGTCAGTATCGAAAGTAGCGTTGAAGATCTCAAACTGAAATTAAAATCAATTATTCCAACGGTATTCTTGTCTTCGTCTCAGTCTAAATATAATTCTAGAGGAGATTACAAGAAAAATAGTACTGGAGCGAACGTTTTTTCTACTATTCCATCTAGTAAGTCAAATTCTCGGTTTTCTTTAAATCATGCCATATCACCAAGTCCTGCTGCTTCAGTTCATTTTTATATTGGGACTAACCCAAATAATTCTTTAAACAGCGTTGTCACGAATGATGCTACCAACGTGTATTCTTCAATATATTTCAATCCTCTTTTAATGATGTATTACGGTTATAATCGTCGAACCTCTTCTGTTGCTACTTCTGAATCTGGAGCATTTATTTGTCGCATTTGCCAAATGTCTGGCGCTGAAGATCACTTCATTTCTCCTTGCCGCTGTAATGGAACTGTTCGTTTTGTTCATAAAGCCTGCTTAACAGTAAGTTTTTTAAAAATACAGTTTATAAGCTTTTAATTTTCAAAATTTTTTTACTCCCAATATATTTGGACTTCTAGACATACTCACCAATTAGAGGACCATGGCCATGATCTTTTGTCTCCTTTTTTCTCTTAATTTTTTATCCATATTATGTTATTCTTATTTTAAATTTTAACTGGCATCTTTCTTTTTTCTCAATACATGACCATTCAAATGTAGTTAGTATCTTTCAGCAATACTTTCATATAATACTTTTCGTTGTTTTTGTACTATTTTTTCCATTTATATTTTAACTTTTAAGGTTATGCCCATCATCATAATTGTAAACATATACATGGCAAAAACCGGGGGTCTTTTCGTTTAGACGGCCACATCAAGTAATCACCATTTCGTCTGCCTTTTATAGTTAATTATATTTATTTATTAAGTTATTAATTAATTATAGTTAGTAATATTATAGCAACCAGAACATAACTATAAAAGGCAGATAAAATGGTGATTACTTGATGTGGCCGTCTAAACGAAAAGATCCAAAATCGGTGAAAAGGTGGGCTCAAAGGCTAAAACAAGAGCCAAATAATGACCCTTTGAAGCTAATAAATTTTTTAAAATGGTAATTACATTATTTTCTATTTTTGCTGATTTATAATAATTATTATATCATAGGCCTGAATTAAGGCGTTCATTATTCACTGAAAATAAAATAATACAGATTTAATAAAAGATAAAGATTTATTACAAAGTCAAAAGTGATGCATTCAAAATATGATGAGAGTAGATAACTAATAATAACCTTCACTTTTTTTACATTTCTTTTCCTTCCCAGAAAATGCCTATTATGTGAAACTTTTAGCTTTAGAGAACAGGTTTGTTACTCAGCAAGGAGTAAAACAAAAATGTTTAACTTTGATGCCAGGATTGAGCATAGGGTATTTCTCATACCTATAACTAGACTTATTCGTAATAGAAATGAAAAGCTTTTAAGTAGAATTATCATTTATCGTAAATTAATTAGTTTTAAGTTAACGCTTTATGATCACTGTACGATAATAAATAATACTTCAAAACGGTCATCTGACACTCAAAAAACGGTTAAGTTTGTATCTCATAGTGACAGACTTTAGTTAGAGACTTAAAAATTGTTGAACTACGGCCTTTATCGGTAAAGTGCAGCAGGTTGATGCACATATACATCATTCCTTACCTTTTCATCTCTGGTTTTAACTTTTTTTCTCTAGATTGGAAAAGTTTGAGATACTTGATACATTTTAAGATAAGAGCTTATCCCTATTCTCACCCTTAGCAGTTAACAGCATTTAACGTTATGGTGTTTTAAGACATAACATATAAATAATACTTTGAGATTGACAAATAAGAAAATTTGGTATTTTAAATTAATAAAATCACTTATAATACTTTCTATAATGATTGAATATAGTTGAATTCGTTGCATTATAATCTTTCAATAAATAAAACAGTTTTGTTAGAAATTATATAATCTTTTCTTTGTAGGATCGTTTTTCTTTCAAAGGTATAATTTTTCCTTTTCGCAAATTATTTATCATCGTCTTCTGAAAAATTACACATTATTAATCTAATTAGCATTTTATGATATCTTTTATTACTCTTTAGAGTTTAGATAATGAATTCAACAAAGACTCGGATAACCCTCTTTATAAATAAAATAAACTTGAAAACGCTTGGAATTAATAGTAACAGAAACGTTGTAATTTTCAGTTCATTTTTTTTATTTTCATTTTTTGCATAATAAAAATTCAATAACATTTGAGTCTTGTAAAAATCTTTTAACCGGTTATCGACCACAATCGACAACTTTACAAAAATGTGAATCGTTTGCGTTTAGTAATGCTTTTTAATACAAATCTTCTGTTTTATACTAGATAGCGTCTGATTATTCTGGTCGTTAATGGGTTAAAAGTCCTTGTAAAAATATTGTCATTACATAATTATGCTGTTATCAATAATTTCTCAAAATTATTTCCAAAATTTCATACCCATTTACGACCAATGTTCCTATTTTGGAACATAAGTAATTTCATCTTCGTCTGCTTTTTTCAATGACTTTGAATATAAATCGTCTGCGTTTTTTTAGATATCGTCTGCTTTGCTTCGTCTTAAATGGGTTAATCACTGTCTCCTGATATCGTAATTAGGCCGATAATGTTTTGTTGCTGTCAGTGGCTGCTCTAGAAAAGGTGGGGGATCAAAGTAACGCTTTAACCGTTACAATTTTTTTTTCAAGTCCCCACATCCCCTCTTAGACTCTCACAGCAAGAGTGTCAAAAAAATTGAGTTTTTAATTTTCGATCAGCTTCCTTCTAAATCCAAGTTTAATCAATTTTTTAAATTATGTATACAAATAATAAACTTATATATTCCGTTTTAAAATTATTTATAGCTTCTAAAAATTCATTACGTAATTTAATTTAAGCCCTCTCCCTTGAATTTGTTTATAAAGCATTGCACTAAAGTTTATTTCTTTGCCTATTTTTTATAAAGCGTAAATAAAGCTTTTGGCAGATCGAGTTTTTTCATTCCTACAATCTTTCCTATAATTTGCTTTCATAAATCATTTGTTCTTTTTGGTCTGAAAGATGTTCATCGTACAGAAATTTAACCCATTTAAGACCAAGCAAAGCAGACGATATCTAAAAAAACGCAGACGATTTATATTCAAAGTCATTGAAAAAAGCAGACGAAGATGAAATTACTTATCTTCCAAAATAGGAACATTGGTCGTAAATGGGTTAATTCGATTAATCCTGCAATTATTTTAAAAGAATTTAAGTTCTTGATGATACATCATGCCCGGTAATTTTTGCCTTCATAGTTACTTAGTGGAGCAATTTATTAGTCGTTTTTGATTTCAAGACAATGAAATTTCCAACAGAAACTAACATTTGTCTTTCCAAAATGTGTTCAGAATTTTACTTTTGACTTAGAATTCGTCTTTTCCTTTTAATTTCGCTTCCGTGGTAATATAGACGTGGAATGAACATACTACCACTAAACCTCACGCTTGGTACTATTATCGAAAATATAATATCTTCCACTCTTTAATTGTGAATTTTTATTTTTGTGCCTATCCACGTATGTGAACACTTGGTCAAGTCTAACCTTAATTCAATTCTTCTTTCTTCTAAAAAAGGAGATTGAACATCCACCTCAGTAAAATATACTTGTGATGTGTATGCAGATGCGTCAATAAGGGGAGGATCTATTTTATCCCGTGGAACACCCTGTGTAAATATATAGGCTTTCTATTAGCCGAGCCAGTATTTCCCTGCGTGTCTGGCGACGAGCTTGTGTGTAGGTATATTTAATTCCCGGATATTAAAATTTCACTAGACCTTTTTCAAAAAATACGGTATTAAAATTTTTTTGTGTTTAACAGATCCTTTGAATATAATAATAATAATATGATTTAAGGCTCAATTCAAGAGATGGAATTGAAGAAGCGATTCTGAGATTTCTCCCACCTCTATATACTCTTAGTTGTAGACCTGTATGCAGTATATACTTACTGCATTCGACTTTAAATTATAATTAGATTCAAATATATTTTTAAGTAAAACAAAATAAGCGTACAAATTATAATTTATTGGTAGTCTATCTATCTTCATATCTGCATGCGTAGAAATTTCTATAAAATGCTTTTGTTTTTTACGTCATGAGGACTCATCTCCTTTTAAGAGACTTCCTCTTGATCACCCAACCTATTTGTCTAAATTTTAAATCCTTTTGAAGATTGTGTTGTTTCAATGATTCGATTTTTGTCTGCTCTCTTATTTTTTCAAGGTTACAAAAATGTTTGCTATTATCATCTTTCAATGGAGAAAGGATCACCATGAGGAAAAAATTATGTAATGATGTGTGGCAGTAACATAAGTAGCCTTGAATTTTTTCTTTATTCATTTCCTCAACTATTTATTCATATTTATATTGATGGAGGAATGTGTGTAATTGGGTTAAAGTTTCTTCTAGCGTTAATGAATTTATTCACACACGAATATGTAGTAGTAATATTTACTAACAAATATCACAAGCTCTTCACGGATTATAATTCATCTTAATTCCGGGTAAAGTTAGTACTGAATAATGCTATGAGTTCTACATAATATATGCACTACGCATGCATGATTCAATTCCAATAAATGCCATCAAAATACGATTTGAGTGAGAATCAATAAAGCTAAGAGCGAAACTTCATTTTCCTAATCTCATCTTCGCAACATTTTTCAGGTTGCTATGAGGGTGGGAGAATTTACAATTGAATTTAGTTGCTTGAAAAATGTGCATTTGTAGAGTCAATTAGTAAGCTTGATATGTAGTTAGTATAATTACTTATAAAAGTAATTAAATTTTATTTCTTTTAAAGTTAAGTGTTTTAATAATGCTAGTTAAGTAAGTAATTAACTAATTAAAATTTTAATTATCATTTATTCAACTAACCAGTGGCGTACCAAGAGGGGGATTTAATTCGGGCGCCGAATTTACATGTATCATTAAAAATTTAATCAACATATTTTAGACTTAAATCGCAATGTGATTTGCTACACCTTTTGTTCACATTTTTTACACCGATAAGTATATACATACTTGTATTATTAAGTTTTGGACTTTCTGAATTGTTATTTGGAATTTTAAGGAGCCGCAAAATTAGCATCTAACCCGGGCGACATTAAAGATAGCTACATCGCTGCAACTAATTAACCATTGTTTTAAATTACTTAATCTTTTTTCTTCAATGAACTTCTTACCTTTAAATTCATGTACTATTTAATTTAAATAAGTAAAAATTTTTATTGAAAGGATTCACTGTTATTTAATTTTTTAATAATAAGATGCATTTCCTATTTTTCCAATTATCATGTTAGGCTGGAGATTCCACAATTGATCAAACAAACTAATGTAAAGAATGCCTGCTAATGGCAAATATCTGTCAAATGATCTATTCTTCGGTAGAAGCAGTATAACATTTCATCATTTTGTTACTTTAGAAGTGTAATGCTAATAGACGCATCCTCTGAGATATAATAAACGTGTATACGCCTGCATTTTATGGATTATTATTTTTGTTGTCCTACAAGTCATTCTTCATTGATATTCAATATTCGCTTTTGGAAGTTTTAGCTCATAAATCAGATTTTGACAATGTCAGCAAGATGTTTCTATACTTAAATATTAAAAACGCCAAAAAATAGAGCATAGTGAGTGACCCGCTATTCCCATACTTCAACTTTTTCCTTGAATCTTTGTTTCGATGCCACTCTTCAGCTACAACCGCCAAATTAAATTGTTGATATTTCTACAATGTTAACTCCCCTGTTCACTAGATATATATATAATATATGATATGGAATTCGCTTTTCTATTTTGCATAAATTTAAATAAAACTAAAAAGGTTTTTGAAATTTTAATTTTATTCTACAAAATTTTTTCCTCTTCTTTTCTAAATCTCTAATTTGCGTTTATCCTTAGCTTGTTTTACCAAAAAAATGGTTAATTTTTATTTTTCGAAGTGATCTATTGATTGAAAAATTTTAGTTGCATCGCAAAGAATCGATAGTAATAATAATAATCAGTTTTGAATTATTATTTTTAAGTTTTATCTTTAAGTTGGAAATTGAAATCACTTACTGCTGAGTAACACTTGTACTTATTATCTAAAACTTTTCCCCTTCAAAGGAAGCCCTTCGGTACAATGAGGGTCAGCGTTGTGTAACCTGAGTCGGTGGAGTCGCACTTTTTGAGAAGGAGTCGTAATAATTATTGCGTCAACGACTCCATGAATAGTTCTATTCATATGTGTTAGATTAAAAAATAAATTCATAGACACTCTTTTTGGTGTGCAACGTTGCAAACTTGCAATATAAAAATGTTTAAATACGTTGAATCGGAGTCGTCAAATATTTTTCCGACTTAACAACCCTGAGCTGGACAATAATTTTTATCCGTCGACCGCATTGAAGTCTACGTAATATTTAGCTGGCCGCAATTAAAACTCTGTTCGTTCAAAATTTAAAACATATTAGTAAATTCTTCCTTCATCTCATGTAATTTTTTATTTATTATTCGACTTTTTATTTTACATGCTTTTTAACATCTTTTTGATAATTTTGAAAAAAGGACTCGAAGTTGTTTTAAAACTTGGTAAAACTTTCAATTTTTTGAGCTGAAATTTTGTGAAATTTACGAAAAATAAAGTTTTAAAAGGCAGAGAAGGTCTCAATGAAACGTTTCGCGTGTCTCATGTGGCGAGCGAAAAGCACTCTGCCCACCCCTGGACTGAAAAGGAAATATACTTGGGTGATGATGTTAAGAAAAGTTTCTTCGCCTCAATATTCCTCAAACAATGAATATAAAAATTTAGTTTAGTTTAAATATTAGTTTCTGTTTGCTCCTTTCCTCATTAAAAAATTGGAATGAATAAAAGTTAATTTGTTAGCTTTTATTTTCATGAAATCATATTTTCAATATTTTTTGCTTCTGCCTTAACAATTTCTATGCATTCGCTATTTTTTAGGTAATAATTTTTTTCTTGTTTTTTTATTATCTTTCAGATTTACACATGAATAGACAGGGGTGGACTTATATATGTTAGTCCGTCTTAATTCAGATATATAGCAGAGCAGTGGATTAATCTTTAATTATGTCGGTGCTTCTTAAAGTTTCATATTTTATTGTACCCATATGTTTAATTGTTCTTTTTAAGTTACATATAAAATGTTCTATGCCAAAAATATTTTTTCCTATAGTTTTGTTTTACGCTTTCCAGTTTTCCCTCAATGAGAATTATAAAACTATTGGATGTAATTCAAAATTCTTTATATAATAGACCAGAGCAACTTAGAAAATGTCCTGCTCAAAAAAAGTATATTTTTTTATAAGTCTTTTCCAACACACAATTGTGCTTTTTTTTATACCGAAACACATCCGTTGTTAAGCACTGATTTATGATATGACGTTATTATATTGAGTGAGAGATATACTGATAGCTTTCTTTTTGTCGTCATACTCAATCTGTAATTATAAATGATGCATGATGAAAGTATCAATTCATTGCTTACTTTAAATATCCAGACTCGAATAAGATGGTAAAACTATTAGTAAAGATAGAAAATAATTCATGTTCCAGTGCTCAATTTTTTTTTGTATATTTTGATATTCAGTCGTGTCTCTTTAATCCGCACACTTTCGTTTCTAATTTATTCGTAAGGATTGACGAATCGTATGTAATACGGATCTGTCAATTTTTAAAAAGCGTAAATCATTGTTTTTTAATTGGCCTATCTTAGTGTCGCTCAAAAGGTATTCTAAATATAGGCAAACTTTTAAATTCCTGATAAGTTTGAAGTCTCAACTTTAAATCTATGTTCTCAATTTTACAACAAGAATCACGATGTTGAAACTCTAAAAGATAAAAAATAATGGAACTTTTGTTTCTTGACAGATGAAAAAACGGCTGAAGTGAATCTTACAGTTATTGCCATGATTAATAATAATCAGGTATCAACATGTGTGACGAATCAATAAACAGACAGTGTGAACTTTAATTTATAATGGTAAAGGTACCATAGGGTGTTTTCATCGAGCGCCGCTTGTATCGAACTATGAGGAAAGCAGGCATGATGGGGGATCGAACCCAAAACCTTGAGTTATTGAATCCAGCATCTAACCAACTCTACTCACGCCACTTGTATTAAGCTGCTATGCCTTAGAAATTTTAAATATAATAAATATGAACTTTATTTCCAGCCATATAAGATTGTGCATTAGGGTAATTCCTTAAAAAAAATTTTTCTGACACCATGCCAAAAAGATGAGTTTTTAGGCATAAATAAAGATTTTATTAAGCTTTTTTGTAAATAAAAACAAAACCTCGCGCTCTCATGTCAGTGAAAGTATGAAAAAGTACTTATAAATTTGATCATCAAAAAGTGCAAACTTTTATTATTAGGAAAAAATTTTCCCTGAAAGAATAAATAAAAATTTATTGTTAAAAAATATGAAACAGTTAAAAGTTATTTTTTCCAATAAACTTCATGTTCAGGTAATCAATTTTTTTTGAATTTTTATACAGCTCTTCCATTAATTTTACCGCTCTTTCGGCGTTTTGGTTACTCCTGGAAATGTCTAATTTTGATTCTTCGTTCTTCCAGTGTGTATTAAGACAGTTCAATGCTTTGTTACACCTCACTGTTTCGACTCCAGTTAACAGTTTTTGATATACCTCGTCATCATAGTGTTGAGAGTGGAACCACGCTTGCGCCCAGTAAGTTGATATGAAATCACAAGGTATGTAAAGCAAATCACGATATTTAGGTAAAAGAAAAAAGGCCATCAAGGCATAAATTCCTCTAGAGTTCCATCTTGCTTGATGAAGACTTGGCAATTTTCTCCACTTAATACATGGCAGCTTAGATGTATGTTTGAAATGATTAAAAGCACTCGTACAAAAATTTAAAGTCATCACGCCAACCAGGATTTTGATATTGTGGCGTTTAATCTAAAGCTGAGAAATTATAGTCTCTTTGCAGGTTAGCATAATTATTCATAATAGCATCAACAAAAAAATAATTTAGTTGTGGTTTTGTTGATTTATCCTGAAAATAATAATTTAGGACGTGTTTTAATATCAAATCCAATACGTGATGTTGGCAGCCGATGTATTGTGGTTCAGGATAACCAAGTTCAGAAACTCTATCTTTCAGCATTTTTATTACTCCACCATGACGACCAGTGTTGGTTGCTGTCGTATCGCAAATGATCATAGATATATTTTTCCAAACATTGTAATTATCAATCAGCTTTTCCATTTCTTTAAAAATAGCCCTAGCAGATCCAGATTCACATTTCAAGATTCCAAGTTTCATCTCGTAATTCTGATTTTTTAGAAGAACAACTTGGTGTTCTACTCCTTTTAACTTCTTTCCGTCAAACTGTAAACAAAAAGAATCGCTAGTGTTCATCAAAAAATTCAAAATCTTCGATTTCATTGCTCTTCCATCTTTGATCACTTTTTTCCATATAGAAGATTGCGTTGGAACTGAAATATCTAAGCCTTCGTTTCTAATTGTTGTGAGAATTTGATGCGCTTTGTTTGTTGAAACACTATTCTTATAAAATAAAACGCTTGCTGTTTTTGTTGAACCTCTTTTAAACTTAGGCTCTTGTAGTTTAGACGATGAAGAAAAGGAAGAAAAAGAAGAAGAACATGAAGAAGAATATGATGATGATGATGATGATGGTGAAAAAGGTGAAACTTCGTCGTTTGAAAAGCTTGAATTATCTTCAACCTGAGAAGAATTATGGGAAATCGGGTTTTGAATTGAATATTTTTTACTTGGATGAATGGAGGTTGAAGGAGCCTCTCTTAACGTAGAATATCCTACTTTTCCTCGGCTTTGAATTTGTGTTTCGTAAAAAACCTTGTCTTCCTTGCACTTCCAAAAACCTGTGACATTTGTTACATCAAATACTTGCGGAAGAATGACTGATACGAATTTTTCGGATTGTCTCTTTCTGTTTTTTATCTCTAATTGGATGAGATTCCCGAGCTTTTTTCTGATTTGAGATTTCGAAAGTAGAGGAAAATTTAATGTATGATCCCAAAGATACTGAATCTCACCCAATATATGCTTAATTCTCTCTTCTTTACTCTTCATTTGACCGTATAAAAACTTGAAGTTTCCTAGAATTTGACAATTAGTTGGCATTCTGATTAGCTTTGAAATAGACTCCAATAAGGGAATACTTCCCTTTCTTTTTTGCTTTGAATTATAGGTAAAATTCTTTTGCCATATAAATTTTTTGCTTTCAGTTTTTAAACTTGAATTTTTTGAACTCATATTTTGATCAAAGTTGTAATTATTATTTTAAAAATCTTTGTAAATAAAACTTTGGTTTAATATAAATAAAATAATCTTAATAATTGAATTTATATACTATTATCCATTATACTCATATGTTTCAATAACAAAGTTTTTTTAATTTTTAATAAAAGTGGCAATAAGCTTAATATAAGTGAAAGAAGTTCTTTAAAATATCAAAATTTTCCAAATAAACAAACTTCAAATTTATCTACTATTTTAATTTTAACGCCATCTATTATTTATTTTAAATCTTGCATTTTCATACATAGATTATTTTACCTTACACGGAGCGGAACCTTTTTTAAACTTTGATGAATTCTAATATGATATTAATTATTTAGACATCTTCCTCACAACTTCCCATAAGTGTCATTTTAAATATTAAATTTTTTTTTTGGGAATTACCCTATTGTGCATGTATGGTTAGACTTAAGAATTTTTGGATTTCCCAATGAGCCTTTAGATGAACTAGATTTTGATCCTGGTTATGTTTTTCAAGAAAAAAGAACGTCAAAGAAAATTGGCTGAATCATATCCCTTCAAATTTTTTGACTTTTCCTAAAATCGCTAGCTGCATCTTTTGAAACCATTTTCATGGTAGTTGAATGACCCCTTCATGTCCAAAACTGTCAATCAAAATTAAAATTTTTCAGCAAAATTTTGACATTATCTGTACTTAACCTTATAACTTAGGATCTATATTATATAATACCTAAGTTATAAGGTTAAGTACAGATAAAGTTCCTTGATTTTTTTAGCTCAACTTTGTTTTAAAGCTCAGATAGATAGTGGACTATATCGGTAGTAGTCACCATGTTCGACAGCCTCGCCACCAAGTAGCTGAGAAGTAACATTTTCAACTTCAATGTTGATGTTTTATTCAGCTGAAATATCACTTTTTCGAGCTAGATAGAACTTGTAGTTCAGAGAGAGGAACATCTTCCTGTTAGTCTTCTGATGGTACGACCTTTGTGTCGATTGGAAGTATACCAACGCTGCGCCAACAATTAGAAATAGTAGAAGACTTAACTTGGTCCCAAGATTCTCGTAAAGCTTAAACACGTAACCGTTAATCACTGTTGGTTCTTTTTTTCAACACACTCAAGATTGTGTGGAGTGAGGCAACATCGATAATAAGCTTAGAACGCGCGAATGATTCTCGCGTCCATTGGTTGAATGTAAGTTGTAGTATCAGGAGGCAGGATGTTAAAACAAGCTTGTTTTGTCTAATAACAATAGAATGTGCCGACTAGCACACCTCATTTGACGATTAACAGTTTTAAACCATCCACCAAACACAAATGAAGTCATCCATGCTGTTTTATTATTGAAATAGTGAACATAAATGTCAGGTTTAAACGTTTTGCTAAAACACCGTGAACGCTTAGCATGAGTAACAAAGATTCGTTTCAACTTATGAGTAGCAGTGATTAGCAACCAAGCCTACAGTAATGTGACCTTTAGATTGCTTTGTGCCACTGAGTGGCCCAAAGGCAAGAGTAATGCTGGAGCTCATCTTGTAAAACAATCTTCTCTCAACAAAGTTATACGCATCATTAAGATCATAGCAAGAATGGAGTTGTAGTTTCTGCTTCTGAACGTCTTAACTTTTGTTAAGTCTGCGCTTGCACTTTCTGCATCGATCTTGAAAGAAGATACCGCACTGCGTGAATAAAATCTTGCATGCCCTCCACGAGAATAAGAGAAGTCAGGAACACTAAGTTGACTACCATATGCTATGGCCTACACAACGAATTGATCTAACATTATTGAACCAAATGTACAAAGCTTCTTCTAAACGCACTTGTTGGGGTTGCCTTATTCTAGTCTTATTACTGTTGATATTTAACTACTTTTCTGGCAAAATGTCACCAACAGTTCATTTGCCGACCTAATGAAGGCTTGCCCTTTTTGTTGGTCCATGGAGACGTGAGAGAAAAAGAATTATTACGTTCATGTTTGCCTTTTGAGATATTTTTAAAAAAGATAAAAAACATTAACTTACAATATTCTTTCTAAAAATAATGAAGTCTCACCGTTTATCTTTGTTTTGACAACTATACCTCTGATTTTGATGAATAAAATGTTTCCTTCATTGGAGTTAACGTTAGGTTTAGTGTTGACGCAATCGTACATACATACATACACATTTTTGAAACACTTTCTTATTTATTTGTACATACATGATTTTCCAAAATATTGGGCTATAACAGAAACATGAATTATCAGGAGTGCTCAATTGATCTCTTTGCCTCTTTCAAAGATCCCCGCGTGGTTTCACAAATAAGCTAGACTTTGTCTGCTTTGTTTTTACTTTTTCACATTATTATCTTGTTTCTTGTGCAAATTTTCTTCCTTTGATTTGATTGGTAGGAAAAGATCTACCGTGTTAATAGACTATTCAATTTATATAAATTTTGTGTTTGTAATATTTAAGTTTTCTCAAATAAATATTTTTTTGAAATATTAATATCATTAAATTTTTTTTCTATAGAAATGGCTTGGAATGAATGCAAATACAGGCAAAAAAACTCAGTTATGTGAATTGTGTCATTATCCTTATAAGAAGAAGAAAAAATTTAAGGTTTTTTTTTTAATTTTTATTCCTTTTCCAACTCTAGTTAACTTGCTTTCTTATTCTTGCCAAACGAATCTGCCTTCTTTTTAACTCATTAACGACCAGAATAATCAGACGATATCTAATGTAAAGCAGAAGATTTGTATTAAAGGGCTTTGATAAACGCAGACGATTTTATTTTTGTAAAGTCGACATGGGCGTTAACGGGTTATAAGCAGAATGCGAAAGTTGATAGAAAATACAGCATGTGCTGGACAGAAGTATCGAAGAGTTGTACTTATTTCCAACTCAATTTTATACATGCACTGAAACATCAGAATGATTATTATTATCTGACATGTGTTGAACACATTTCCTACAATTTAAATGGGAGGAAATGAGATGAAATTAATATTGTACTTAGTAGTTGCATATTTCTTATCGCATACGCCCGGGACGCAATCAGACAGGGGGCATCTGCTCCTCGTAAGATCAGAGAGCAAATTTTAATGACAAAATTGAAAATATAATACTTGATTAAACAAACCCTATTATTTACCCTTACATGCTATTCCTGTGAATTTCCTACATCTCCCATCACCATCACATCACAGTAGTCCAGCTTTACAAGCAGTTATTATTTTTGTTACCAACTTAACCAAGTTCGAGTTTAGTTCGTCATTGAAAGACTATTCAACAGCAATATTTCATGAGGTGAGCTATTTGTCAAAAATCTCCAGGTTTCAAAATACTACTATTAGTGAGCTCATTATCATTGTCATCATCATCATCATCATCATTTCCTGAGTATTATTTATCGGGAAACTCATTATTTTTAGATAAAAGGAAGTAAGGTGAATTGCATGTAAAGTGACGGTATATAATCTCGGGCGTAATGAGATGCTATAAAATAAATGCCTTAAATTTCTCCTACTCGATGATGCATGGCTCAGAGAAGGGTTCATTCAAGATTGAATGAAGAACTTAATTCTTCCTTCAACTTTTCACGGCTATGTCGTTTATACAATATTATTTTATCCATACGTTGTGAACTCTGCTATGCTTGTTACAAATTCCCACCAACTTCAACAAAAAACATTTTTATCGCTGTGTTCAGGTCAAAAATTTAGCAACTTGTTTAACAACGTTCAGGTCTCATATGTAGAGTTAAGGATTAGTTGGAACTAATTTTTTTTGGAATTATAAACATCGCCTTCATTTTCCCCGTTTCCCAGAAATTAGACTCATTTTGAGTTAATTTAATTATCTTTATTAAAAATAATGCTAAGCAACCTCATACCCGAAAATGCCCCCTACCCTTAGCCACCTGAGGCATAATCGTGAAAATGGAGATGCTTATGCTTTATAAAATCCCTTGCAATTTATTCTATTTTTCACTATGTAGCAAGGCGGGTTGTGGAGTGTCGCAGATTTAAAAGGATAGGAGCCAAAGTCGGTATGTAATATAATTTAGGAGTATAATGCCTAAAAAGTTTCTTTAAGTATTTTAAATCTTGGAAAAATAAGTTTCAATTTTTGTAAGAATATGGGTCTATGCGTGACCTTTTTTTTTAGTCAAAGCTTTATGCAACCCATGTCCGCCCATCACTCTTTAAATTCTTTCTCCCTTTTTCCTCCCTCAATAATTGTCATTGTATGTGCCTCTGTTCTAAAACCTTGTTTTCTGTCAAACGTCAATATACTTTTAACAATTTAATAAAATAATTTCTATTTAATTTTTGCTACTTTTAGGTATAATCGGTTCCCATGACCCATAAAATAAAAAGCCACACTCTAAATCGATTCAAAAGAAAAGCGAACGATTGAATTTCCAAGAACCAATCGCCGAAAGGGTTAAGCAAAGTGGGATTTGTTTGTAAAGTAGACACCTAATCTACTCAACGTATAGACGGCATAGTATTGTAATCTAAAGCCCTTCTCTTATACCAATGTGAGTTATACTGCTGTGTCGTAAAATAGATTTAGGTTTTCGGTTGGAAAAGAGTTTTTTAGCAGGAAATTTTCTAATCTACTTACGTTTCATTATTCATTAATAGTTTTCTAATTCTCAAATACTGAAGACAAAAATATAGGTCTATTAAATTTGATTGGGAAACCTTGTTATATTTTCTAAAAAAAAGTGTCACTACCTTCATTTGTTCAGCCATATAAATTTTAGTTGAATGCTGTTTTTCTCATTTCTCAATTATTAGTATGCCCATAAAAAGACATTTTTAAAATGAATATAAAAAGTAGCTGAACATTGTCCTATATAATAAACAAATTTATTACCTCACTAAAAGGCGTTCTTTCAAGTATCCATTTTTTCCATCAAATATTACTTGTTCCAAAACATTTCCAAAAGCTTAAAACCAATGCCCTAAATAATTTATAGACTCTCGCATACGGACCCTTGATTTGGAAGGGCGCCTACTTATAAATGAACTCTGGTAAGAATAAGATATGTTGGTTCTAGGGTCACTCTTTCGTCTTCTTTCCTCATCATTAATTTTTGCATTGCTTAGTTTGGGAGCTGGAGATGGCCTAGTTGTTCCTTTCGTGATAAATTCTTCAACATCGTCTTCATCGTTTCATTCCTGGTGATGCTGGGGTGTGCAGTGGCTTTCATCATTTGCTTCAAAAAGGACAAGGGAATACGGCAAACGGATGTTGTACGCTTTTTTTTTAAATATATAAACAGACAGTCAAACCTGTTCAAACGGGATGCCTTAAACGCAATAAAGTAACCGAATTGGAGAATAGGCTGATTTACATGTAATTTATCCTAGAGGCTTACTTTTTTTAATAACGTAATTTCAATTATGTTTAAAAGGAAAAACCAACGTCCTTTTCAATTAAAATAAGGTAAAAGTACTAAAGTTTATTCGTTTTTGAAAAAAGCCCCCGATTTGCGTTCTTTTAAAAGGATTTTTTCCTTACTCATTTTCTTCTTGTATAAACTGTACCATAATAATTTGGCTGGATTTGCACTTTTGGTGATACAGAAAAATAGCAATATGTGTGGGGAGAGAAGAGAGCAAAGGAGAAAAGTATGAATGAATGAATGAAAATAGAGGAAACGTATACTAAAAGCAGAAAGATAAGGAATAGCAGTAAAAGATTAAATGCTGAAGAATCCCTTATATGGGGAGTTTTCTGTTTTTAAAATTTTCTTATCTATTCTTCGACCTAAAAAATTCTGTTTATTTAGAATCCGGTTTATGCGAGTTAGACTTGCATCTCTACATTTAGTTTTTCAAGTTTCCGATTCTTTCTTTTTAGTCAAACCTCCTAATTCGACCATCTTTAAACCAACCACCTCCTTAAATACACTAGTTTTCACAAGTACCGTTTTGTTCTATATTTCTTTCGATTCACATGATATTCTCTAATTCGTCTACCATTATCATCATTGTAGACGAGTTTGCACTTTCTATAGAGATAATGGTTTTCAAAAAATTTTAATTTTAAATATAAATTTCTCTTTTACTTTAATGTATTTTTCATGTTAATTATCTTTCTAGAGAATCAAATAAATTTCCGCAATTTTTTAGGTCCATATTTTTTTCGATTTGCTCAAAACCTAGCACGCGCATTGTGGGGAGAAAATATAAAAGTATTTGTAATCTTCGATCCTTGTTCTATAAACTACTAAGATATTTATCGAAAATGTGTAAAAAATTATTCAGATCATTCTGCATAACTTTGATTTTAGTATCGATAGAGTCCAACTTCATTATTTTTCCAGCTAAGAAGCCTTCCTCTTCTTTTGGGAGAGGGGGAGGGTGGGCAAATTTTACGAAGTTTTTGTTTTGATGTTTGTTTTGTTTTATTTGAGAAAAAAAAGGTTAACAAAAAAATTGAAATATTTAAAATTTAAAAAAAAAAAAAAAAATTCGGAGAAAAAGAAAAAAAAAAAATTAAAAAAAAGGGGGGGTAGAAGGGGGGGGGAAAAAAGGGAAAAAGAAGAAGAATGGTGGTAGGGGAGGGGGGGGGGGGGGGGGGGGAGGTAAATATCCATTAAACTAGCATTTAAAGATTGCGTACAAATGACGTCCGCATCCACTTTCCATTTATTTGTAAAAAATTTACACACAACTTTGTATTGTCTGCTTTTAACATTTCTATCATTACTTTTCAAAAAAAATTCCACATATTTTCTTTACATTCAGGTCCAGGTAATTGAAAACGCGTTTTAAAAAACCTAAATAGATAAATTACAAAAAGATTAAAATTAGATAAACTTGAAACTTCAAATACTTTATAAATAAATATTTATTCTGCTATATTTATATTCTTAATATAAACATTTTTAAACGAATTTAACAAAGTTAAAAAAGTGTTTATAAAATAAAAATTTCAAATTCAAACAAATGTGGGAACAGGAGTGATTCTGAGAAATGAAAATTATGAAATAAAAGCGGATAAATACAAATCGAAAGCAAAAATTTTTAAGAAAACAAAAGAAAAAATTCGACACTACAATAGTGAAAGTATAAGAGAGAGAGAGAAAGTAAGAAATTAAAAGAAGTTATCTATGCATTATAACGTTGGTTCGAATTAACACAGTGTGTAGACTGAAAGCTGGCCTCTACATTATAAGGATTCATAAAAATTAAATATTTCAAAAAAATCCTGTCTCAAATAATGTTGACCTAAATTAGACCAAAATTACAAAAAAAATGTTAAAATAAAATAGCTGAATATACAAATAAAAAAAGTTTCTCGCCTTTGAACCATGAGGTTTTTTTTAATTTGCCAAGCGAGGTATCTCGCCGTCTACCCAAGCTCCATCACTCCGGCTCTCCAGCCTTGGTTACTATGATAAATTCAGAATGACCGAATTTGCATTTAATGCATAATAATTGTAAACTTATTTATAAAAGTAGTAATACTTGGCTATACTATCTGCAGGTTTTCTTCCATCCATCCCACTCCTGCTACGGGTCTATCCGTTGACCCAAGAATGTTCACTTTGGCTCATCTATTCTAAGCGCTTCTTTTGAAGTTATTGCCTTTGAATCATGGATGCTTTGACGAGTTCTGCACTTCATTTCAAAAAAGAAGGATTGGAAATGCAATGCAGTAGTGAAGAGGCGCACTGTTCTGAAGTGAAATCAATATCATTTGACCATTAAAACGATAAAGTGTGTGGTACAGAGCAGGCGATGATTCTACGGATGATAATGAAGACGAAGAGCAGGAAGTAAATGGAATTAATTAAGCTAATGAGTTCACTGGCAACATTTTTGATCGGATTAACAAGTATTTCAACGACATGTTGAATAGGAAAATGAGAGAAACTTTAAATTTCTTGTTACTGGCTTCATCTATTTTTTATGTTAATCTTTTTTGCCATTTTTTGTACTTATCCTGAATACATAAATGAATAAAATATAACAAAAAGATACATATTATTAAAAATGAAGGTACTCCTGCATCTAAAAGGTACGTATATAAGATATGATACATGGTACTGATCTATTACATTTTTCAAATGACTGAAAAACACAAAATGATGTCAATGGAGAGCAGAGGTGATTTTTTCCACGTTGAGAGTGATTGATTAGAGGAGGGGGGGGGGGGGGGGGGGTTCGAAATGGTTGAAAATTGGATCCAGTTGAGTTAACCGAATCGCTGTACTACTTTTGCACGCACTATATCTTCTTTTCAATACTTTTCAGATGGAGTTGACAAATGGCGAAATTGTGACGTTGGTTTGTGGCGTTCTCTTCTTCATAGCTTTCTTCATAGGCATGTACGCTCAGATCAAGACCCGGTTTCCGCTGTACAAGATTCTGAGTAAAGCTCTTAGTCTAAATCAAAGCTGGGTCATAGACAACTATGATAAAACGAGAGATGCTCAGTTGCAGCAGTTGTAGAAAGACTGCTTTGTGTGTCAGTGGGGAAAGCGCGCCTCGCAAACCCCTGCAAAAATATTCTTCTCATGCCACTCCTTGACTGTCTTTCTTCCTCTTTTGAATTTATCATTTTTGTGAAATAGAATTCTTTTTCAGCAGTTCTTTCACCACACTAGCAGCCTTCTTTTACTTTTAAACATGGGAAAATATTACAAAGTTAAAGTGAGTATCTATATACATTTGGGTATATATGAAAACATTTAATATATCCAACCTGAACACAAATTCACTTTATTTTATGTTGTTTTGAATTTAATATAAACATACATTACCGTATATATGTATATATTGTTATTTTCTATCTAGTGTGTGTGTGTGTTTATATAAAACACGTATTTGAAATCAAAATTTAAATAAAGCGCTATTTTATAACCTAAGATTAAATTACGACATTTATTTTTCCAACTCACCTAGAATAAAAAATTACACCACATATGTAGATTACATTGCAATGAAGAGGAAAGAAAGGAAATGCTGAATAAAAAATTTTCGTACTGAGGATAAATACAATATATCACTATTAAAAAAGACATCAATCATGAGATTTGTTCAAAGAAACGAATTATGTTTTATTGTAGCGTTCTGAGTGCACACCTTATTGAAACGTTATATAAAAACGAGCTTTTAAAAGATTTTACCTAAATCAAATTTGAGGGAACTTTAGTATAGTGGAAGAAAATTTTCAAAAATCAAGATCCACAGCAGGATCACAGAGCCTGTGTAAATCTTATTTTTAGTTCTATTTTGTCTTTTTGCAATTCTATTTTCTCTTTTTGCATTTATATTATCTTCCACATTTTTAAATCTTAAGTTTATGGTATTATAAATTTGGGATTTAGTTTTGACATTTTGCCCATTTGTATGATTCGATTTTTGAATTTTTTTTGATATTACAAACTAAAACATTCAAACATTTGATTATTCTGCTAACAAGTCTTATTCCTATTATTCACCAGAATTGTGAGTTTTTACTTTTCATACTATTATAAAATTCTAAAATGAAATCTAGAGTGATAAAAGTATTCTCAGAATGAAATTGAGCATGTTCGATCTATTGTGTATGGATAAGTTTATTTAAAAATAATGAGAAAAAGTGTTTGGCGATGAGTCGTCTGTGAAATCGAATTTATTGAAAGGTGAAATATTTTGAGAGAATTAATCACCAAAATTTGGTTGAGACAATTTAAGCCATAAAATGTCGAATTATAATATATTTGTATTGATTTTTTTGACAGGTTTGATTCCCCGCCTCGTCACAGGAAATAAAAATAGCCGAATGAATTCGTAAAATTTTATCATCACTCGACACAAATGATGAAAAATATTGATCTCACTAGCAATAATATGTGTTACAATGTGTTCTGCTAAATCATAGAGAGATTCTGCTCCCATACTCGTACGTAGTAAGGCTTTCACAAATCCTAAATCTTGATTATTATCAACAACGAACCAAACTAATAATGGAAATGCCAATCGATGCATCACGATTTAAGACTCGCTGTTCACAAGATTACCAATGCTTGAATCAAGCTTCATTCAGTTTTTTAATTTTGTAATGTTTGCTTTTAAAAGGGGTTCTGCTAATTGAATATTCAAAAAAATAGTATTTTAGTGCCCAGAAACCCTGCGCTTAAATTAAAGGGACAGGCTAAAATGGAAAGGCCGCGCCAAAAAGTCTCTAACGCCTAACAAGACAAGGGGATGATGTTTTTAAATTTTTCGTTTGAGAAATTTAGATTATATTAAAAAAATTATTGCTTAACACTTGCAAACTGTTCGATTCTCCACTGATTTTATTTAAGTTTGAAAAAAGACATTTTCCTCTCCTCAAAACCACGCTCACCGAATTGTACATACGCTATAAGTTAAAGTTTTAACAGACTTTTTGCGAAATTTCACTTTTCACATTTTGTTTCAACCCTACTACCAGATTATGCAGCAGTGATTTTCAAACTTTTTTTTCTTTCATCCTCATATTTTGAGAAAATATTCTGTGAACAAAAGGTAGAATATAGAAAATATTCATTGATGTCTTTTTATTGCACGCTTTCACTAATTTAATCGTACATGCGATTGTGTTTTATTTTTTGAAAGATAAGATTTTAGATTTTTATAATTTTGGAATAAAATAAATATTATTTTGAAAACTTTAAATTTTACATTGTATCATTAACTCAACATTTTTAAGTTTAAGAAGCATATTAATTGAGTAGATATATGATACAACTAGTTATTTCTCCAAAACTAACTGTTACCAAGGTTAAGAAAATAGCATACACAATGGAATTGCTTCAGGCCTGATAAATTTTGTCGACACATTATATTACATGACGTAAGGTTTTGGAAATTTTAACATCACTTCTTCCATATAACGACGCATGAGTGAGCAGTGTTGGCATACGGTACGTTATGTTTTCAAATTACGCTACGATACCGTAACTTTTTTTCTAAAAAAAAATACTATTCGAAATTATATACAAAAAAATAAACTACGAAGAATATCGAATTTCGGTTCGATTTCGATCTTTGGAACGTTTTTTTATCGAAGTTGGGGGTGTCCACTCCCACCCCTTTTTTAAGTTATTCTATAGAGAAAAAAAATTTTTTAAAAAAAAATTGAAAAATACCTTATATTATAGACTTTTTTATTTAAAAAAAATTAAAAAAAAAAAAAAAATAAAAAATTTTTTTTCACAAATCACATCAAATCACATATAAAATCAAATTTAATTTTTAGGAGGGGGTTTCTAACAACTCTCTTCATTTTAGTTTAGATTTTTTTTTTTATTTGGTTTTGGGCTAATAAAAATTTTTCTTTTTTTTTTTTTGGGGGTTCCCTTTTTATAAAAAAGAAATAGGGGGGGGGGGATCCCTTGATTTTTTTTTCTTCTTTGTTTTTTTACCTTCTTTTTTTTTTTTTTTTTTTGAATTTAAATATTTTAGTCACACCCCCCTTTTGGTGGGTTTTTTTTGGTGTTATTTCTCCTCCTTCTTCTTCCCAACTATCTCCCTCTTTTTTTTTTTTCTTTAACAAATAAAAGTTTTGTATTTTATATCTTTTTTCCTATCCACTGGTGGGGGAAAAAAAAAAAGGATTTTTTTTTTTCTTTAAAAAAAAAAAAAATATTTTTTTAATTTTTCACACATCCCCCACATACAAAAAAACGCCCTGGGCCCCTCGGGTTTTCGTGGGTGTTTGGGGGGGGGGGGGGTTGGTTTTTTTTTTTTTTTATTTTTTTTTTTTTTTTTTTTTCTTTTTTTTTAAATTTTCTAACAATTTATAAATTTTTTTTTAATTTTCTTTTTTTTAACTCACATTAAAACAAAAGTTATGAAATAAATAAGAAAAAAAAAAAAAGAAAAAAAAAAGGGGTTTATTTTTAAATTTTTTTCTTTTTTTCTTTTAATTTTTCAATAATAAAAAAAAAAATTTTTCTCTTTTTTTTTTTTTTTTTTTTTAATTTTTTTTTTATTTTAAAAAAAAAAAAAAAAAAAAAAAATATAATTTAAAAAATTAAAAAAAAATTTTAAATATTTTTCACACATTTTTAATAATAAATAAAAAATTTTTTTTTTTTTTTTTTGTTTTTGAATTTTTTTTTTTTTTAAAAAAAAATTTATATTCCTAAAAAGATCTTTTCTTAGGAATGTTGGTTTTCATATGACGTACCATATATTTTAATAAAATTATAATCTATTTAAAAAGATGTTAAATTTTCAACTTTTTTTTGATGAAGTTCAATTTTTATGATTTTTTTCATTTCCTTTAGTGTTACAAGACTTTTTTAGGTCTTAATTTTGCATAACGTGCATCAAAGAAGAGGTTTTTTGAGTGCGAATACAACTTGCAGATAAATGTCCGCCGTTAGGCTAGAGAATCATTGTCCTTACACTTTCTTTTAAATTCTACCCTTCATGTAAATTTAAGGAAGCGTCTGATAATGCTTGGCCCTTCCTCTTTTTTCAATAAAGATTATTCAAAGGCGCGTCAAGAATTTTAACATTTTATTTGAAACAACAGCAGACATCTCTTCACATTTAAACTGCCAACGTTAATATGCTCTTTCCCTTTTTTAAAGTCATAGGGCGATTTTTTTCAATTTTTAGGTTAATTTATATTCACTCTGATGAATACGGATCAAAAATATAAAGAAAGAGAAAGAATGGATCGTTACATTTAGCATAAGATTGGGAAGAGAAGAACAGAAAAAATTATTTTTAGTATCATTATTCAAGCCTATCTCATCTTCATAGAAAACCATCCAAGGTCCTTTGACCAGCATCAATGCATTTAAATACATTATGTAGTTTCCTGAGAATTTGGAAGCAATACTTTAAGACGAATCTCTGTTTAACACCTGAAATGTTTGAAAAGAGGAAAAAAGAAGAATAAAAGTAATCATAGCGCCAATGTTATCGGAAATGTTAGAGCGTAGAGAAATGGGAGTGGAATTGATTAAGTGAGTGAGACCTTTGTCAATACAATTTAGCGTAATGAGAGAAAGCGCCTTGGTGAACATGACATAGATTTCAGCGGTGAGTAGGTTATCATCTCGAAAAGCATCAACAAAGAGAGAAAGGAATATTTTACGCCTAAACAAAATCTTGATATTGGAAAATTTTATAAAGTGTATGAAAGGATTTTTCAAGGAAAAATGGTTATTTAGAATACATTTTACTATTTATAAAAATTCATTATCTCTTCGACAGTGACACTGAATATTCTAACTGAAAAAACATGAACTGTGCTACTAACTCTACTTAGCGAACCGTGTGTTATCAGTAGGGGAAACAAAAATTGACCTATAAATTATAAAAAAAATTGGCTTTTTGAAAAAAAAAATTGATCTAAAAAATATTATCTTAATTTCACACAAAAATGATGACGCAATAAAAAAATTTATTATACGGTATAAAATTAATATTCTGAAGAATTAAAATAAAATAGAAAATAATGAATGACATTTTGGGGTAAAAAATTACAATCTTTAGCCAAAAGTTTTTTTAACATTGAAAAAGGTCGTTCAACAGAGCAAGTTGTTGCAGGGCATTTTTGTAGCTTCAAATATATGCTTGGAGATATTATTTCTTCGTTGGTCATTTCTACTATTTTTTTCAAATCATTTTTTTTCCATTCTTTTGTTGAAATAATCGCGAATTTCACAATCATCTTCTTCAAATGATAAAGACTTCAACATATCGTAGGCATTGTATTGTGAAGGATGTGATTCAATTTTTTCAATGATTTCAGCGAGTTTTATGTAATTCTGATTGATTTTTTTTAACTGAATAAAAAGCTTATCGTTTTAACACTTTTTTTAGCCTTTTTGACTAGAATACCATCTTCATCATCAAATTCTTGTACAAATTTTCTAAAAGCAGGTAAGTTGTTAAAGTAATAATTAGCAGCATTTAGCCAACTTGCCCACCTAGTTACAATCGGAGCTGGAGGAGATCCTATTGTTTTAAAGGAAGCTTTCCTGCTTTTACTTTTAATTGTTGCCATTTTGAGATTGCTTATTAGCTCATCAACTTCTTTATAAAAAGATTTGACTCGCATTGCGCTATTGTGGAGAAGGTGAGCAAAACACGTGACATGAAAAAGGTTTGGGTAAATGTGTTTCAAAACATCACCTCCACCATATTGTAACTGGCTGCATCAGTCAAAAGTAAAAAAAGTGATTTTTTGATATTTGAAAGTTATTTTGAATATCATCTAAAATTTGAACCAATTTTTTGGAATTGATCTTATCCTCTAATGGTATGCAATTAACTAGCCAATATCTTTCAGGATGATCGACACTGCCAATTAAATCATTAACAAAACTTAAATCTTTAACTTTGCTTTCATCAACAACTAGAAAAATTTCCTTATTTTCAATATTGCCTTTGATTTTAGCCATTAATTCAAAAGAGAGATCCGGAACTATGTTGCGGCTGCTAGAAACAGAAGGAAGTGAGTGGCAAAGATCGATAAAAAGATTTTTCATTGAGGGATGTGAAAGCTTGTGCAGCGGAATATTTGCTTCTAAGAAGCATTTAACAATTTTTTTTGAAAATTTTTGTCTACTGATTCCAAATACTTTTGAATTTCATTATTTGATGATTCAGCTTAAATTTTTTGATCTTTTTTAGAACTTCTGTAACATTACAAATTTTGCAGAGTAATTCATTTGAACGTGAAACGGTGAACACTTGAGGGTATTTTTTTACTATTAATCCAACCTTGGTAGCTTTATCTTTAGCAATTTTAGGCATTAAAAGGGTATTTACTCTAAAAAATATTAATGTAATGCACAATAAACATCTGTCGATAGTGTGAAAAAAGATTGAATAAAAAATATTTAAAAAAATGGTACTTAAATGATAAAAAATAAAATAGAATCAAATAAAAAAAATGCTAACTAAAAAAATTGACTTTTAGATAAAAAATTGACTTTTACAGAAAAAAATTGACTTTATTGACCCAAAAAAAATTTTTTTTGTTCTTTGTAGTCTAAAACTTCTATCAAAAGTTTTTTCGTATTTTATTTTCCTAGATTGATTTTATTGACTTTATTCGCCCTAGTTATCAGTGAAAACATTTTCTAAATTTCGAATTTCATACAAGTCTACAACAACAGGATATATCTTTGACCATGAATTAAATTTATCTTACGATTTTCTTCCATCTGGCCAAAAAATGGGAAGTTCTTATAAACTGAATAACGATTTAATCTTTTGATCTAGTAGTATCAGTGATGTGATGATTAATCGCAACATTAAATTGTAATAATCGTGCTTTTTTGAAGCATCATAATCAAAATGATATCAGAAAAATTGGATTCCTGAAAACGAAAAGAACTCTGGAACATGGAATCTGGATTTGAAACATTTCAACATTTACTCTAAATTTTGCCTAACGTTTATACATATAAAATTTAATTCACTTTTTGCTTAAAATTTTTCCTCAAAATGTAACCGATGGTTCTGGAACAAAGCTTCTTTAGTCCAAGTCGGAAGCGAAGTGTTGGTGTTGAATTTATTGAATTTTTAAGTATTTGCAGACGGAGTAGTAATAGAGCTCTCCGAATCCACAACCCTTGGATGCGAAACAGAGAATAAAAAGAGAAATAGACAATGAATGTAAAGGAAATATCATTTAAAACTAAAAATAAAGTGTCGATTTTTGGATGAAGTGCGAAAGCCTGTAAAGAAATCATAACATATTATTATGTTACCTTATCCAAAATTTATTTTGGAAAAATAGGAGATCAGCGTTTGGAAATAAGAAGCATGAAACTCCTTTAGATATCCAATCCAAAATCATTAGTCGTCTATATCTTGCAACAAATGTTCATTAGTTAAATTGAGATAGGGAATTTATGAATAGAAATAAAAATGCTTGGAAAATACATCATCACTAGAACATCATGATATTCCACAAGTTAGATCTCTGATATGAAAAATAACATCATAAGTTTTTTAGTTGCAAATTAATAGTAAGCGCCATTTCTTTTTCTTGTTTTTCACTCTTCAAAAGTCAAGGTTTTTTAAAGTTTGTTGCAAGGATTGGCAACTCTAAAATAACGCCCATTTGATTATTTGAGAGCTCTAAATTTTGATAATTTTTGAATGAGCCCAACTCTGGACTGATAATTTTTGATGTTGTAGCCGACATCATCAACGTACCTTGGATAGGATTGTATATTGACGGTTTAACAATAGACGTCATGTTCATTTCTTTCAAATAGGTAGAGTGAAATAATTCCTCAATATTAAAAATAAGATTATAATTTTTATCCCTCTTTTTGGATGAGTTTAATGGATTAATCCTTTTATAGTTAATTAGTGAACTAATTAGTTAGATCGTTTTTCAGTAAAATTAGAATGAAAATTTTGTAGACAGTTTTAAGACGTAAATAGCAAGTTTGATTGACACTTTCAAATATTTCTAAACCGCAAAAACTGAGTCCAGAAATGAAACCAGTATGGCCGATTTGCTATAAAAATAAAAACAGATTAAAATGATATATTTCACGACAAATTTGAAAGAATCTATTTGGAGACAATTTTTAGAAGTAAACCGCAAATTTGATTAACACTTATAGGTATTTTCAAATCCTAAATGTAAAAAATGAGTCCACAAATTAAACCAGCATGTCCGATTTAGTATAGAAAGATACATTTTATGTAAATTCAATTAAATATTTTATTAGATATATTTATCATCAACCAAAATTTTGATCCACATTTTTTAAAAAGTAGCCATATTATTAAGCTTTTAAGGTCATTTTTCTCCTTAACAAAAGTGTTCTTACTTCAAATCTTAAGTGACTGGGCCTCTTATATTCTATTGTGAATTGACCGATCTAGAAAAATAAGACAAGAATTATTATGGCTGCACTTTTTTCAGCGAAGCCCTCATTTTTGAAAGTGTCTGCCTATCTTTTTTCAACGAGTTTTTATTAAACTTAAAACTGACAACTTTATTTATAGGAAAGTGATGTCCAATTCAGCTTGCAAAGGCGTAAAGTGGAAATTCTCATGTGAATAACTTTGGGTAGGATATAGATTCAGTTAAGTATCCTTTGTTTGTTTAAGCCATTGAAGACCAGTATTACACTGTGGTCCAAAGAAATTAAAATCATCTGCCTTATAAATAAAATTACATTGAAAAAAGCGGACGATAAGTCTTCAAAATTCTGCTCCTTCATATGTTAACAGGAGTGGATATTTTTCATGTGAACAAGTTGGTTGTGGATATTGTTAGCCATTAAGTAATTTTAATAAAAATAAGAAATGAAGAAATAAGCAAGCTATCAACCAATAAATTTTAAAAAACTAATATATATTCAAATATTAAGTCCTATAGTTATATATTTCAAATATATGCGTCGTTTATTTGAAAGATCTTAGTTGACCTTTCTTCAAAAATATGCATAAAAATCTTTCTTGGTTTTACTTAGTTAATTCGAATAGCCGAGAATGTGAAAAAGTTTTCATTTCTGAATGTATTTTTTAAAATTACACATGACTTTGAAAAAATCTTTTTAACAATCTTCTCTTACCACCCAGTCCACCGATGAATGTTAGAATATGTTTTTCAAAAAAATTCAGCATAATTTTTTTTATTGACAACATCTCAATAAATTTTGCATGTATAATAATACATTTAATCATTATTTTAATTACTTTTTTCATTCAATCACATCTGGATTTCAAGTTATTGGTACATTTTTAATTAATGTTTTGTCTGTAATGGTACTTTTGTATACATCATTTTCTAAAAAAAATATATTTTTTTCCAACTATTTTATTCATCAGATTCTTTTATTTTAGACTAAAAATGTCTAGAAAAAGTTTAAATTCACCAGATATAGTCTGCTATGTTTGTGGAGAATTCACTCCTGTAAGTTCACGAAACTCCTTTGTTAAAACGTTGCTATCTAGCTTATTTTGGATGTAAGCCTCATAAAGCTTGTAAAAATTGAAAATGTGGTCAATAAAAAAACTTAAAATCATGCCTTTTGGAGTTCCAATGATTTGGCGCGAACAAAAGGACCGCCTTAATGATTGCTACTTTTGTATGACCAAAGTAGCTGGTTTCAACAAAAAAAATTAAAAAAAAACATATTATACCCTAACATTCCATCTGCACTTAGACCTGTACCTCATTCTAATGATATACCTATAACTGAAGTACCCAAAAATATAAGTTTTTTTTCAGAAACGGAGTCAAGTGAAGAGGAAGAAAAAACAAGCTCTGATCTATCTACTGATTCTCTCCCAAAACTTTTTGACCAATTTGAGTTAAATGATTTCGTAAGAGATCTCAACCTCTCTAAAAAAGTGCCAAACTACTAGGCTCTAGACTGAAAAATAAGAATCTTTTAACTGCTTCGACAACTTTCCCTTGGTACCGTTATCGTGAACAAGAGTTTACTCAATTTTTTAAAAAAAAAGACAATTTAATTTTTTGTTGGAATGTTAAAGGTCTCGTTGAACAAATGGGACTTGAATTCAAAATAGAAGATTGGAGACTCTTCATTGATTCTTCAAAAAATGTCTAGAAGCAGTTCTTTTACACAATGGAAACACAATTCGATCTTTACCAATTGGTCATAGTTTTCACATGAAAGAAACTTATGAGAATTTGAAAATTTTAATTAACGCAATAGACTATAATGAAAACAAAGTGGGGATTTCAAAGTCATTGCACTTCTGATTGGTTTCCAAAAGGGATACACAAAGTATCCTTGCTTTCTGGGCCTCTGGAACAGCAGAGCAAAAGAAACACATTACGAGATGAAAACTTACCCGAAAAGAACAAATTTTTTACCTGAAATGTTCAATATAATACCTACTCCACGTGTAGATCCTGAAAAATTTTTGCTTCCACCCTTGCATATTAAGCTGGGATAAATTAAAAATTTTACAAAGTATTTGAATTAACAAAACGCTGCATTCAAGTATTTGCAAAAAAAAATTCCCACAAATGAAGTGATGCGAAATTGAAAGCTGAGATTTTTATTGGTCCCCAAATTAAAGAAAAGGATGATGATTTTGAAAAAAAATCTGATAGAAAGTGAAAAAAAAGCATGGGTATTGTTTAAAAATGTTGTTGAAAATTTTTTAGGTAACAAAAGGAAGACTGAATATGAAAAAATAGTTGAAGAATTAATTTCAAATTTTCGTGATCTCGGTTTCGGAATGGGTTTAATAATGCACTTTTTACAATTCCCATTTCGATTATTTTCCTGATGACTGTGGAAATTATAGTGAAGAGCAAGGTGAACGTTTTCACCAAGATATAAGTGAAATGGAAAAAAGGTATCAAGGAAAATGGAGTGTCAATATGATGGCGGACTACTGTTGGTCTATAAAATGGGATAATTCAAATTCTTTGCACAAAAGAAAAGTTAAAAAAGTCTTTTTTGTAGATTTGTATAATTCTTTTTTTGTGTATTTAAAGTTTTTGTTTGTATACAATATACATGTACCTTTTTTCCAATAATTCAAATTTTATATGAAAATTTTTAGAACGTGTTTAATTCGAAACTCTTACGTGATGTTGCAAAACTACTAACATTTTTGTAATCACCAGGATAAAATTGACTAGAATATCATGTTTAAATTAAAATAAAAATTAAAATTTGTGCTTGCAATTCATCTTGATAAGTCCTTAGAAGTGACAAATTGTACATGGGCTCTAATATTTGCCGGGAAGTAGTAAAGGAAAGGATTAAGGAATAATTTTGGATGATGTAAGTAACGTCGAAAAGACAAAATGACTTTCCAGTGAAATAATCATTTTCCAAGCAACATATGAAGTCATAAAATCTTAGAAACTCCACTACTGATGGGGACAGCAGATGCAGCTATGTTAGGACCACTGCTCATTCTAAGAACAATTGGGGTTCAAGTTTTTCTTCGGTGATGCCCAAATTTAGCCAGGGATCGGAATTCATATGTTAGCTTTTATATCGGATTTAGAAGTAACGCCAGAAAGCAAAAGAGGAAGTACATTTGTGCTAGTGACAACTAACTTAGTTAACAAATTAGCTATTTTGATTAATAGTGCTTTTAGTAGCAGCTAAAATATACGACATCTTGTCACATTAGCGATTTTGGTTCTAGCTATCATGAATCAAGCCAACACTGAGAAAATAAATTAGTTCCATACTTGTTAATTAAATTAGTAGACGCTTTCACCAATGAATTAGTAAGGTTTACCAGCTTAAAAGTATAACCTCCTAATATGAGAATAATTACTAGTTATAGTTTTGACTCCTTCTACATAAATTATTAAAAAAGTAAGTATATTTCTAAATAAACTAGAAAATACTTGTAACAATAGTAACTGTCCATTACTATAGTTCAGTCAACCTTGCTATTATTAATCCAGTATAGAGTCCAATAAAGTAACATCAAATTTGAAAATTGACCTAAATAAGTTTAAAAAATTGTTTTGAAAATTTAAAAAATACACTTATTGATTAAATGAACAAATATGCATAATACTTTTTTCTAAAATTAAATTTCTCTTTGTATACTTCAAATGAGGCCTTCTCTGAATCTTAAAATGAGTGCATAATGTGTCTGCTATTAATTCGCATCGTCTAACATTGAAGAAAGTAAAGAATGCTTCTTTTGGTGTATTATTTATTTATATCTGTGAAGATAGCATGATTCGTAGTCGTAACTAACACGTTAGTAAAGTCATCGTTAACTAATCCAAAGAACAACTTTACTAATCTAATTAGTAAAAGTGATACTAATTTTTTCTCAGTGAACAAGCGCAGGTATATACTAGCTCTTTTGGGGGTAGTTAATTTGTGTCTCTCCCATTTCCAAAAGCCAAAATGTGAAGCTATTTATCCGCGGCTTGAATAAAAAGTGAAATACATATTAACCCATTTACGGGCAATGTTCTTATTTTGGAACATAAGTAATTTCATCTTCGTCTGCTTTTTTCAATGACTTTGAATATAAATCGTCTGCGTTTTTTTAAATATCGTCTGCTTTGCTTGGCCTTAAATGGGTTAACACCGGTTACAGCTACTTTTTTCGAAAACCGTGTTGGTGTTGTACGTTTCTAAAAAATATTAGCTACTCTAAAAAGTCGATAATAACTTTATATTTGCTTCAGTTTTGGCCCTTAGAAACAGACTGATTTTTTTGCGGATGAATTGCCGAAAAGTTTAGCCAAAGCACTGGGTTACGCAATCCTGGTTTTTAAGCTCCTGTCACTCGAATATCTCATAATGTAAACTTTTTGCATTGCATGATACATCGGTAAGTTCTCTTAACTCCCGATTCCTTAAACTCTTGTGTTAAGACTTTGTAGCTGAACAGTGTAGTTTTTTTTCTATATTCATATGCTCTGGCTTTCCAGAAGAAACGTCACAAAATGTGACTATGAGCTTCAAGAAAACTTGCTTGAACTTCTTCAACTTTTGCACAAATGTGAAGATTTTGCCACTCACTTGAATGATCATTCCTTCATTCTGAACCTTGCTTAGATTTTTGCTATTTTTCATGCTTTAGATATGCTAAACAGGAGATTTCAAGTAACAGAAATAAAAGTATGTCAGTATATATATATTAAGCATTTCTCTCAAAACCTCAGCTTTGAAGGGCAAACATTCGGTCTCATAGCTTTTCTAATTTGGTACTGTAAAAGAACTTATGAATGAAAAAGCTAACTGAATTACAACATGATGATTCTGCACCTAACACATATTTTGAAATAGTGTGGTTTTTCATTTTTGATGAAGAAGAGAAAGACATTTAATTATGAAATTTCATATATCTGCAATAAAATATGAAGGATATGGTAAGGAATATGTACGAACACAATGAAACACATGGTGATATTTTTAAAAGGCCAGAAAGCGGCTAATGTGAAAAAAATAACTTATTTTATAATAAAAATAAAAAATATTGTATATTTGAAAATATTAATATAGTCGTAAGAAGTTAAAAATGGGTAAGTTATTAAATTCATCTCTATATTATACTTGAACATAGGTGCATTCAAAAAAATAAAAAGAGCTATGTGGAAAATTACCTATGTAAATGGTAATGGCATGCTAGCTGAACGAAAACGAGCTCTACCTAAATCTCCTTTATTAATTTATACTTTCTCTCCATTTTTTCGTGCTTCCACACTATTATAATGTCTTACTCGTTTTGGTTGAGAAACTTCTAAAGAAAATTGGCAGTGATTCAGCACAATTCTTACAACTTGGCTTTGTGAATCAGCATTTTCGGTGCTGTTAGAAATTAAATAAAAATAAAAATCAACCTCCAAATACGTGAACTAACCCCCCCCTTAAATTTTTCCGATTAATAATACAATGTAACAAAAAATTGTTTCTTTAAACTCCACTTTGTAAAGTCTCGTTCTTCTTGCCAAACCGCTTCCAATATAAGGCTGCTTGCTAACTGTAGAAGTAAAGCAAGAGCTATTTATGTTTATCACTTTTCAATTTACAAATATTTAATTATATTTAAGTAAAAATTAGACATACCTTTATTATATCAAATGTACACTTTCTTTTATATTAGATAGAAATTTTGAAAGTTCAATCTGAAAAAATTTTAATGTAATATAATCCTTTTCATTGAAAGAATATCATCAATAAAAATATTTGATGATATGTAAAGCCTTGCATCTCTAACTAAATAATAGTAGTCTTCTTTCTTCTTTATCTATTCTATTATATAATAATATTAACGCAGGTATAGCGAATCATATATATATGTAGGTAGGTATATATATTTCACGATTTGCGAACTTCACATTTTTACACTTTGAAGCAAAAATTTTTTAGAATGAAGGCGGGTTTTTCAGTTTTTTTTATACGTATCTACCATATTTACCCTTCTGCGTTTGATGGTGATACTCGCGTCACCCCAAATTGAGGTCAATGGCGCGAGGCAGAGATGCAAATTTTGGGGTTATGATTTATTTTTTTGAATTTTTTTTTATGCAAAGTAGTTATAGTTATGAATAATAATTGACAAAAAATTTCTCTTTTTTTCAGAATTTCCTCTCAAAAATCACAATTTTCAAACTTTTTAATCCAAAATTGCTCAAAAAATAAAAAATTTTTTTTTTTAATATTTTCATTATGAGATGCAGATTGAGTTATATTTTATTCTAATATTTGAAATTTTTGAAAAATCTCTATTTTTGATATATTTTTTTTCATTTTAACAATTTTTTCAAAAAATTTTCTCTCAAAAATGACCGCATTTTATGCTTGAAACAAAATTTTATGTGAGAATTTTTTTTAAAACATTTTAAACCACGCGCATAATAAAGAGCATCCTTTTACCTACATTTTTAAATTATTTTTAGTTTTCAAAAAATTCAAAATTTTTTTTTATAACCCCTTGAACAATATGCACAATTTTGCCATTTCACTATATTTTAGCGTGTAAAATGAAGAAGGAAATTTTTTTTGCTAGAATCACGCGGTACCAATGATCTTTAACTGGACCTAGAATCACGCGGTATTAATGATCTTTAAGACCTAGAATCACGCGGTACCAATGATCTTTAACTGGACCTATTATCACGCGGTACCAATGATCTTTCACACGTCCTAGAATCACTGTACCAATGATCTTTTACAGGACCTAGAATCACGGGGGTACCAATGATCTTTAACTGGACTTATGAATCACAGTACCAATGATCTTTCACAGTACCTAGGATCACGCAGTACCAATGATCTTTAACTGGACCTAGAATCACAGTACCAATGATCTTTCACACGTCCTAGAATCACTGTACCAATGATCTTTAACTGGACCTAGAATCACGCGGTATTAATGATCTTTAAGACCTAGAATCACGCGGTACCAATGATCTTTAACTGGACCTATTATCACGCGGTACCAATGATCTTTCACACGTCCTAGAATCACAGTACCAATGATCTTTTACAGGACCTAGAATCACGGGGGTACCAATGATCTTTAACTGGACCTATGAATCACAGTACCAATGATCTTTCACAGTACCTAGGATCACGCAGTACCAATGATCTTTAACTGGACCTAGAATCACAGTACCAATGATCTTTCACACGTCCTAGAATCACTGTACCAATGATCTTTCACACGTCCTATTATCACTGTACAAATGATCTTTGACACGTCCTATTATCACAGTACCAATGATCTCTAACTGTACCTAGAATCACGCGGTATTAATGATCTTTAAGACCTAGAATCACGCGGTACCAATGATCTTTAACTGGACCTATTATCACGCAGTACCAATGATCTTTCACACGTCCTAGAATCACAGTACCAATGATCTTTTACAGGACCTAGAATCACGGGGGTACCAATGATCTTTAACTGGACCTATGAATCACAGTACCAATGATCTTTCACAGTACCTAGGATCACGCAGTACCAATGATCTTTAACTGGACCTAGAATCACAGTACCAATGATCTTTCACACGTCCTAGAATCACTGTACCAATGATCTTTCACACGTCCTATTATCACTGTACAAATGATCTTTGACACGTCCTATTATCACAGTACCAATGATCTTTAACTGGACCTAGAATTACGCGGTATTAATGATCTTTAAGACCTAGAATCACGCGGTACCAATTATCTTTAACTGGACCTATTATCACGCGGTACCAATGATCTTTCACACGTCCTAGAATCACAGTACCAATGATCTTTTACAGGACCTAGAATCACGGGGGTACCAATGATCTTTAACTGGACCTATGAATCACAGTACCAATGATCTTTCACAGTACCTAGGATCACGCAGTACCAATGATCTTTAACTGGACCTAGAATCACAGTACCAATGATCTTTCACACGTCCTAGAATCACTGTACCAATGATCTTTAACTGGACCTAGAATCACGCGGTATTAATGATCTTTAAGACCTAGAATCACGCGGTACCAATGATCTTTAACTGGACCTATTATCACGCGGTACCAATGATCTTTAACTGGACCTATTATCACGCGGTACCAATGATCTTTCACACGTCCTAGAATCACAGTACCAATGATCTTTAACTGGACTTATGAATCACAGTACCAATGATCTTTCACAGTACCTAGGATCACGCAGTACCAAAGATCTTTAACTGGACCTAGAATCACAGTACCAATGATCTTTCACACGTCCTAGAATCACTGTACCAATGATCTTTAACACGTCCTAGTATCACGCGGTACTAATGATCTTTGACACGTCCTAGTATCACCAGTACCAATGATCTTTAACTGGACCTAGTATCACGCAGTACCAATGATCTTTCACAAGTCCTAGAATCACGCAGTACCAATGATCTTTAACTGGACCTAGTATCACGGGGGTACCAATGATCTTTCACACGTCCTAGAATCACAGTACCAATGATCTTTTACAGGACCTAGAATCACGGGGGTACCAATGATCTTTAACTGGACCTATGAATCACAGTACCAATGATCTTTCACACGTCCTAGGATCACGCAGTACCAATGATCTTTCACAGAACCTACTATCACAGTACCAATGATCTTTCACACGTCCTAGAATCACAGTACCAATGATCTTTAACTGGACCTAGAATCACGCGGTATTAATGATCTTTAAGACCTAGAATCACGCGGTACAAATGATCTTTAACTGGACCTATTATCACGCGGTACCAATGATCTTTCACACGTCCTAGAATCACAGTACCAATGATCTTTAACTGGACTTATGAATCACAGTACCAATGATCTTTCACAGTACCTAGGATCACGCAGTACCAAAGATCTTTAACTGGACCTAGAATCACAGTACCAATGATCTTTCACACGTCCTAGAATCACTGTACCAATGATCTTTAACTGGACCTAGAATCACGCGGTATTAATGATCTTTAAGACCTAGAATCACGCGGTACCAATTATCTTTAACTGGACCTATTATCACGCAGTACCAATGATCTTTCACACGTCCTAGAATCACAGTACCAATGATCTTTTACAGGACCTAGAATCACGGGGGTACCAATGATCTTTAACTGGACCTATGAATCACAGTACCAATGATCTTTCACAGTACCTAGGATCACGCAGTACCAATGATCTTTAACTGGACCTAGAATCACAGTACCAATGATCTTTCACACGTCCTAGAATCACTGTACCAATGATCTTTCACACGTCCTATTATCACTGTACAAATGATCTTTGACACGTCCTATTATCACAGTACCAATGATCTCTAACTGGACCTAGAATCACGCGGTATTAATGATCTTTAAGACCTAGAATCACGCGGTACCAATTATCTTTAACTGGACCTATTATCACGCAGTACCAATGATCTTTCACACGTCCTAGAATCACAGTACCAATGATCTTTTACAGGACCTAGAATCACGGGGGTACCAATGATCTTTAACTGGACCTATGAATCACAGTACCAATGATCTTTCACAGTACCTAGGATCACGCAGTACCAATGATCTTTAACTGGACCTAGAATCACAGTACCAATGATCTTTCACACGTCCTAGAATCACTGTACCAATGATCTTTCACACGTCCTATTATCACTGTACAAATGATTTTTGACACGTCCTATTATCACAGTACCAATGATCTTTAACTGGACCTAGAATCACGCGGTACCAATGATCTTTAAGACCTAGAATCACGCGGTACCAATGATCTTTAACTGGACCTATTATCACGCGGTACCAATGATCTTTCACACGTCCTAGAATCACAGTACCAATGATCTTTTACAGGACCTAGAATCACGGGGGTACCAATGATCTTTAACTGGACCTATGAATCACAGTACCAATGATCTTTCACAGTACCTAGGATCACGCAGTACCAATGATCTTTAACTGGACCTAGAATCACAGTACCAATGATCTTTCACACGTCCTAAAATCACTGTACCAATGATCTTTCACACGTCCTATTATCACTGTACAAATGATCTTTGACACGTCCTATTATCACAGTACCAATGATCTTTAACTGGACCTAGAATCACGCGGTATTAATGATCTTTAAGACCTAGAATCACGCGGTACCAATTATCTTTAACTGGTCCTATTATCACGCAGTACCAATGATCTTTCACACGTCCTAGAATCACAGTACCAATGATCTTTTACAGGACCTAGAATCACGGGAGTACCAATGATCTTTAACTGGACCTATGAATCACAGTACCAATGATCTTTCACAGTACCTAGGATCACGCAGTACCAATGATCTTTAACTGGACCTAGAATCACAGTACCAATGATCTTTCACACGTCCTAGAATCACTGTACCAATGATCTTTCACACGTCCTATTATCACTGTACAAATGATCTTTGACACGTCCTATTATCACAGTACCAATGATCTTTAACTGGACTTAGATTAAAGGTACCAATGATCTTTCACACGTCCTATTATCACAGTACCAATGATCTTTCACACATCCTAGAATCACGGGGACCCAGAAACATAACAAATATACAAGTATTATACATTTTTAGAATCCTCTCATTATTCTATTTAATAATTTTAATGGTTTATCCGATTATTTTGCATTGTTTAGAAAAAATGATTTTTTTTTAATTTACTTGAAACGGGGATTTCTTTACGGGCGATATCAATGATTAGTATTAGTGGTACCAATGATCTTTGATCTAGAATCTACCAATGATCTTTCACGCGTCTTAGAATCTATCAATGATCTTCACACGTCCTAGAATGACGGGGACCCAGAATCCTACGTCTCGAGCGAAGCGAGAGACAAACACAAGGACCGGCTAGTATATATAAAAAAATTATATCGAATATTTGAATGAAAGGAGAAAGGCTTTTTAAAGATTGCAAAAAAAAGTAAGAGATCATTATATAAATTTACGATTATTAAATAATACAGATGCACTTAAAGCACTTTTCGAAAAGTTGAGGGAAGAGTATAGTGGCGACCAAGAATTGGTAGATGCATCATAGCACTCAATCGAACTTGTTGTTCCATTTCCATCGTAGCCTCCAAGTGCATAGAGTTTGTTGGGCAGAGCGGCTAAAACAAAATTTGATCTGCCTAAGTTCAGCGAAGCAGAGAAACGCCAGACGTTGCTTAGAAAATCATAACATTCACAGGTATTGAGCCTCTCGTTGCCATCGAAGCCTCCACAAGCGTTGAAGTTAACACAACTTACACCTGATCGCAGGCAATTCATCCAACTTATCTTAACCCACGTGTCACACTGTGGCGAATAATGTTCCACAGTATTAGTAATCACGCTTGCATCAAAGCCGCCTACGATGTAAAGCCTCCCATTGATAGCTGCTGCAACGGCGTCGCTTCTCACGCGATTCATTGCTTTAATTTCTCTCCAAACACCAACACTTGGGTCAAAGACTTCGGCAGAAGAATGACTTTGGATTCCATCGTAGCCTCCCATAACATATATGCAACCATCAAGAATAGCAACGCTTACATAACATCTTTTAAAGTTCATAGGACATTCTTTGTAAACTTCCATGGTTGATAAGTTTAGGCAAATAACACTATTGAAGCATTCATTTTCATCATGCCCTCCAATAAAATACATTGTTATTTAGAATGACTGTTTTATGGTATGCCAAATGATTAGTGTAGACATTTGGAACTATACTCCAGGTATCTTTTCTCACATTATATACTTCGAAGGAAGGAGAAACTCCGCATGCTTCCCATCCCCCAGACGTCACAATTATTTCATAAGGAATTCGATAATTCATGTAAAATGAAGAAGATAAACTCAAACTGCGATCTCTTTTTCTCTGTTCTGTACATTGTTTTTGAAGAAGTTTTCAAAAGTATAATCTTGATTCGGCATCAACACAACAGTAGGATTTTTTATGACTTTATTTAGAAAAAAACTAGCACTTAATATCTCATATCTCACTAATTTAATGAGTTTTCATAACATTTTGTTGTTTTTGGATGATTTTTGACTTCTTCAATAAATTCCACTACGTAGTTAAACACTTTTTCTTCGTCCATGTTTAGGTAAGCACTATTTAGAAAGTATTCAATATCAATAAACGAAAACTCAAAGCTTAAACCAGTAATACCATATTTTTCTATTATTTTTTCAAAATTTTGTTCTATGTATATTAGTATATTTGAAATGTTATTCTGGTAACATAATTTTAGATGTAAAGTCCAGTTTTTAACAGAGACTTCTTGTGTCAAGAACAACTTGCAATATTTTTCCAGTTCAGTAATTTCATAAATTATGGAAGCTTCTAGATAGAATATCTTCTATGTTGGATTCTAAAATGTCAACATCTCTACAATATGCAAAGTTTACTATTGACTGTAATGTTTTACCATGGATAACAAATTTCACTTGCTTCGATGATGAAAAGACTCTTTTTACTAAGTGCCCAACTTTATCAGATAATTGGAAAATTACAAAAGCATGAGCTTTAATCGTGGTATCATCAGAACTTATCAGTTCAATATCACTAAATTCATCAATCTTACATGACTATTTAAATCAAAATTTTCCAATTCTTCTAGAAATTTGTGAAAATTATAAGAGTCTTGCATCTTTTCTTCCATCAATTTTATAGTTTAAGCAGCAAAAACACTTTTAAAATGTGATATTCTTAATATAAATTGAAAAAGAGGACAATAATTTTGTCAAATGGGCGCACTTCTTGGCTTCCATCGGACTACGTCTTTGAGGGAGAGTAGAGGAAGAGGACAAAGCAAATAAGAATATACAAATAATAATACATAGGAATATGCTTAACTAGTCCATTTATTATTTGAGCAAAAATTCACAATGTGCATTTTTATTAATTTAAGTTTTTACTTTCCTTAATATTTTTCGATATGATTTCATTTATTTCTCTTTTGTTTTACATCTTACGCTCACGATAACTTTCCTATGAAGTTCATCTTTGTTTGTTTTCCTTGATCTGTGGGATTTATGCAACAGTTGAAATCTTTCCGATTGAATTGTCGCTTTATTTTGTAATATTCTTGTATTTTTCCCCTTTACTAATAAAATTGAAAATTGAATTCTTTAAATATAAGAATAAATACCATATGTTTCAATCTTCATGGAATTAAAATAATATTTATTGAATATAAAAGTTTAAGAGAAAATTTACATTATTTCATCAGGATAAAAGATTAAATTTAGTTCTATAAATCAGGAATCAAACCTCGAACACACCGGCAGTCTAAATCCATCAGTATTTTTTAAAATATGTGAGAGAAGCTAGTATTACTGTGATAGGGTCAATAATTATTTTAACTTTTCAAATTTATATATTGGCAGTTGTAGAGTTATAATGGCAATTATTTTTTTTTATCAAAATACACCCTCCTTTACATTTTAAATATATCACTTCTTATACTTAATTTTTTTGGAAAACATTTCTATGATAGTATAAGGTTTACATAAAAAATTCTATTATTAATTAACTTATTAGTTAGTTTACATTATTAAAAATATATCTGGAAAAAACAAATTAATTAACATGTTATATATAAAAATAGGTTAGGAATTTTTTTTTAATCTCATATAACTTTTTACGTTATATCATACTTTCATCTAAAAATATATTAAATCTTATCAGAGGTCTGGCAAGACCTCCGGGGAGACAACACGCAAAACTTGCCAGCCTTATTATATATTTAAATGTGTAAATCGTAAAATGCTTAAAAAATATACTTAAAATAAAAATTTTCAAAAAATATTTTACATACATATTGAAAGCCACATTTCAAAAATTCTACCTAAAAGTTCAAAAAATTTAACTTTGAAATTGCAGTTTTATTTCATAAAAACTATATGATTGGTTGAAATGTTTATGTATATAATAATCTCATAACCTGTACGGTTGAACGCGGGTAGACAACTTGCGTGTTATCTCCAACCCGTATATTACGATGATTCTTCTCCAACCTGTATTCTACGATGATTCAACTCCAAACTATATACTACAATGATTCATCTCTAACCTGTATACTACGATGATTCATCTCTAACCTGTATACTACGATGATTCATCTTCAACCTGTATACTACGATGGTTTCTATTCCATGTACAAATAACTAGGGAGACAATGTTCAACTTTCTGTTCACATTCTGCTAGATGTAAGATTTGATATACCTCATTGGGGAGACGATGCTACATAAGTTATTACCTATATACATTATACCTGTATACTACGATGGTTCATCTCCAACCTGTATACCGCGATAATTCATATCAAAGAATCGAAAAATATTTTTTAAAAAATCAAAAAATATCAAACTTTCTGTTCATATTTTGCTACCTCATACGATGTTACAAAAGTTATTACCTATACTTTGCAATTTGCACGATTTTAAATATTATATTTGTCAAATAATCAAAATAAAATTCTGTAATCAAAGAATCGAAAAATATTCTTTAAAAAATCAAAAAATATCAAACTTTCTGTTCATATTTTGCTACCTCATACGATGTTACAAAAGTTATTACCTATACTTTGCAATTTGCACGATTTTAAATTTTATATTTGTCGAATAATCAAAGAATCGAAAAATGTTCAAATCAAAAAATATTTATTCTTTTTAAATATATCGTTGGCTCCCCTTACTTTTAGTTACGTATGTGCATAATTTGATAAAAATTAATTATTAAAGACTAGGTTTATCTTTCAATTTTAAAAGTAAGGGGAGCCAACGATATATTTAAAAAGAATAAATATTTTTTGATTTGAACATTTTTCGATTCTTTGATTATTCGACAAATATAATATTTAAAATCATGCAAATTGCAAAGTATAGATAATAACTTTTGTAACATCGTATGAGGTAGCAAAATATGAACAGAAAGTTTGATATTTTTTTATTTTTTAAAAAATATTTTTCGATTCTTTGATTACAGAATTTTATTTTGATTATTTGACAAATATAATATTTAAAATCGTGCAAATTGCAAAGTATAGGTAATAACTTTTGTAACATCGTATGAGGTAGCAAAATATGAACAGAAAGTTTGATATTTTTTTATTTTTTAAAAAATATTTTTCGATTCTTTGATATGAATTATCGCGGTATACAGGTTGGAGATGAACCATCGTAGTATACAGGTATAATGTATATAGGTAATAACTTATGTAGCATCGTCTCCCTCCGAAAGTGGGGATATCAAATCTTACATCTAGCAGAATGTGAACAGAAAGTTGAACATTGTCTCCCTAGTTATTTGTACATGGAATAGAAACCATCGTAGTATACAGATTGAAGATGAATCATCCTAGTAAACAGGTTGGAGATGAATCATCGTAGTATACAGGTTGGAGATGAATCATTGTAGTATATAGTTTGGAGATGAATCATCGTAGAATACAGGTTGGAGAAGAATCATCTTAATATACGGGTTGGAGATATATATATATATTAAACTGTAGCAGTTTGTTTAAAATCGTTTTTGAAATTTTACAAGCTTTTTAGATTTACTTGGAATCTTATTAAAAAACTAAGTTTTTTCTACAAAAAAATTAGTATTACTTAGAAAAGTATATGGTTTAAGAAACACATATTTGAAAATTTTTAAATAAACACACTTTTGAAGCTCTCTTTTTTTAAAACGGAGTTTATTTTAACTATAAAAAATATTGTACAAAAAATACTCTTTTATATTAGAAAAAAAATTATAAAAATCGTATGCTTTCAACTTGAGTTAATATAAAATTTAAAATTACATTTTTAATCTTTCTTTTTTTAAATAATTTAAAATATTTTAATTCAAATTAATTTAACAATTAATTTATTATTATATCATTATTATTGGTTAAGAGTTTATTTCAAAAAAATTTAATTAACTAATGTCAATTTTTTTTAAATATTAGGTCAACAAAATTTTTGATTTATGCATTGAACATGAGTTTGGTAAAACCTTATTTTATTAATGGTAAGGAATATTTTGCTACCATAATAATTCTTTACTCACATTTTTAGTTGATTTTGGTATTAATGGATAAAAATGAAAAATAACTTAATTTTTTGTTTGACGTAAATTAGACGTGGATCAACTATTTATCATTTAATAAATATTAAAAGACATGACCATTCTATAAGTTTATTATAAAAAATGAGAAATAAAATTTTTTATTTTTAAACTTTTCTGAGTTTCTGTATATTAGATCTAAGGTATCAAATTGAGCATGATCGAGCCTAATATATCTAGGCTTCGCAGTCAAGTTTTTAAATAAAATTTTCGAATCTTTCGATGAGTGTGTTTATAAAAATTGCCAGACCTAAATTACTCGAAAAATTTCAAAGTTCGAAACGTTTGTCCTTTAACATAAATGTTTTGCACTTATATATTTGACCTAATGTTTAGAACTCACTTAAATTTAACAAAAGCCATAGATGGATGGAATATACGCCCATAACTAACATTTCTGATATGGTATGCGAGAAAAAAATACATTTATTGGTATTACAAAAAGGTAAAAACCATATTTTTATAGTGTCGATAAAAAAACAGAAAGTAACCAAAACTAATTTGAAAATCTGTTAGAGGCAGAATACATTTCCTGTAGAATAAGGTACCTTAAAAATAATATGATAATTCTAAAATTTGAAAAGTCGGCATATCTTTTCAAAATGTTTAAAGGTATTACTCAAAATAAAGCAGTAATACAGTGTATGTAAATATGAAAAATTCAAACAACAATTTGAAATACTATCACTCCATTTGCTCTAATTTTGCAATCTCCTCCTTAAGCGGTGAAAGTTACTATCTTGCGATACCATGGCTTTTGACATTTATTACGGGAAAATGCTTTTGATCCACAACCATTACAAGAGATATTCTACAGCTACATTTGCGTATTCAAAACCCAATAATCGATCGGCTAATTCGATAAGATTTTTCATAAAAATGTCCACTAATGAGCTCATTGTACATGAGTATAATACAGGCTTATAAAAGATAAAAAATAATGGAAAAAATCATTATAATTTATTTATATATTAATATTGCAACTGACATTTTTAAATTTAAAAATCATTCAAAACACAAATCAAATAATAATAATAAAGATTGCACAATTAATATTCAGTCAAGAGATAGTAAATTTTCTGGCATGTTCGTTTCGGACTTACTTTCGAGAAGGCAGTCAATCAAATTTTCATCTGGGGATGGTGCATTCATCTCATTGCAATTTTCATCATCATTATGATTGTTGCTTTGAGTGGCAAAGTCTAGGTCTATCTAGATAAATTACATTAACATATTAGCCTCAAAAATCCAAAGACATGGATATGTTTCAAAGAAAATAAATTAAAAAAATATTTTAAAATGTCTTTATAGATTAGGATAATATGAAATTTGAATGCTTAATAAAACGATTACGAGCTGTTCACTTGAAAAAAATATCACATGCATTCTTTATAAAAGAAAAAAAGCACACAGAAAGATAGGCAAGTTAGAGAGAGATGGCCGCATATGTAGAAATCTTGAAGGTGTCAAATGAATCAAAAAGCCAAATAATATGCTGGATCAACGCTCTTCTAGAACTTAAAAATGATCACTTCCATCTACTACTGTAATCAACACCTATTAAAAATACTTGTATCGTTTTGCGATCATCAACGTAATCTTCGCACAAGTTTTGCAATTTGAGGTGTAAATTTTTGGTTTTTTTCTTGTTGCGCTTTCGTGGGGCTTATTTATCATTATTATAAAATAATGATATTCTATCAAGTCTTATAACAAGAAATTAAAACTAAAATAAAAAATAAAATTTATTTTGCTTGCTTGTTTTTTAACTTTTTTTAATAAAAGCTTGCTTTTATTGATTTTTTTCTTCAAAATAAAATTCAAAAATGACTTTAAACTCCCTTGAAAAGATTAGTTCGTTTCCGTTTAAAAGATGTCAACTTATGCATTTAATTTTTCTAATTTTACTACTAAAGTTAGATTACTTTATGCTTTATAAAATAAACTATACCCTTTAGCTCACTAGCGGTTCGTGTAAAAGTATTTATAAATATGTGGTTCATAACAATAAAATGTCAAGAACCCTAGGCCTAGAAAGAATGTCTAAAAAGAGCGACGGAGAGAGCGGAACTTATAAGGTATAACAAATGTTTAAAATATAGAGAATCAAGGGGTATTAAAATAGAAAAAATATATAAATTGATAATTACAAAAGATAAAAAAACACAATTGAATTGAAAAACAATATAGCTTAAATTTTTAGTCAAAAAAACAAACTCAGAATTAGAATCAATTTAAACAGAAAAAGTATATTCAAAAGTAGGACACAAGCAGAAGTTAAGGCTGAAAATTATATCGCTTCATCATATGTCGCTCAGTTGTTGTTCCCTGTTGTGTCGTTCTTTAGTGTATGGCAAAAACTCATGAGTGTCATAATACATAATACAATTTAATTAAACTAGCTATACACAGTAATTGACTTTGCTTGTATATATTATATATAATGTAGGGAATGGTTAAAAATGATTCATTTTTAGCCAATCAGATCGAAGATTTTTAGGCAGTTTATTTAAATAGTCAATAATTTATTCAAGAAATGTTCAAATAGTAAAGTATAGCAAAAACTTTTCTGGTCACAAAAAAGATCATAACTCTTTAAATAAATAGTATTTCAATATCAAAATGCAAGAATTTGCGAAAACTAACCTCAATGGGGAAAATCTTCAATTGAACCATCAAAGCTTCGCAATACTCATGGTACTCGGACAAGGATGAAGTCAACCGTGTCAAATGCTTGATCATGTCTTGCACTAAATTTGCAAAAATTATCATCGATAAGAAACTTATCGTCTTTTAGATCCTTGCTCCACCATGCCGACTGTCACATCTAGAGTTGATTATATCTTTCGCTTCTAGTGAATTCCCCGTATAAAATATCTGTTCTCGGGATTTTAAAACTGCAAGTATTAATTCCTAAGTATTAACTTATTTAACTGACATTTATAATAGGTGAAAGGCATCATGGGATGGATACCTTGCATCAATACAAAAATGTTTCTTGACTGAAATTGAGAAGGAGCCGCCGTGAGCGCATTCATAACTAAACCCTTCATGGAAAATTGAAAGCAGAAAGAATATAGGAAAAACGTTTCGGTGATGAAAGTGTCACAATTTCTCACGAGACGCTTTGTCCAATCTAAGGAGACAAAGATGAATAATAATATCTATCGAGTTGGTATTTTTTGGGGCAGAGTTTATTTTAAGTAATTAAAACTAAAAACACATTTTAAAATGGATGAAAAGATTTTTATTAAATCGAGTTGAAAACATCATTTCTAATTGATACAGACGTGTTTTATATTATTGACTAGTATACACTCAATCTCAAATAAACATACTCATAATGGAAAGAAGGTAGGAAATTCCTATTTTAACCCGTTAACGACCAAAATAATCAGACGATATCTAGTATAAAGCAGGTTTGTATTAAAAAGCATTAATAAATGCAGACGATTCGCATTTTTGTAAAGTTGACATATGTCGACTGTGGTTGTTAAGCGATTAAACACAAGTTTAACTTGAAAATCTACAAAGAGCAATTTAAATACAGCACAAAAAACATTAAAAAGACGTAATGCAAGAGTACTTTGCTTTTGATCGAGAAGCTCCATTTTCTCCAAGACATCGTTGCGAAGATTAATGAATCGGCAACGCGCATCTTGACGACATCTTAAAACCAATCTAAATCAATGTGTTTAAAATTAGTGAAGACGTTTCAATACTTTTTTTCACCAGCGGAAAGGTAAACAAGAATTTCGTGCAAGCGGCCATCCCTCGTTCATATTTAGAATTTTGTGTGATTTCCAAGTACGTAAAACACGAACATATCCCTGGTATTTATTGGACAGTTAGAATTCAAAAATTGCAACTTCTTATCCACCTCTCAATACTTCCAAAACTGTTACAATGCTAAATACGTCTCTTATTTCAACTAATTTTTATCATTATAAAAGTTTTGAATTGTTTTATCGATATCTTTACAGAAAGGTAGTTATGATAATAGATTTTTTTATATAATAACGATAGTATTTTAAATTGATATTAAAACTTTTTTGAAAACGTATGCAGATTTTTAGCACAGAATGCTCAAAAGAGTTTGCGAACTCTGTACACAGAATATCCATAATAGAGATGCTAAGACAGAACCAAAGTATTCGATTGCAAAAACTGAATAAGAATAAAAATACCCTAACCCACTTCGGTGCTAGTCTAAGTTTTGCAACCTCGTTCAGAAGTTTAAATTGACTCTTGAAATGATAAGATCAACATCCAGAGTAGAGACAAATTAACTCTTCTTACCTAATATTTGAAAGTGTGGATAGAAAAATTTATATAAAAAATCTTAGCGACGTAATGAATTTTTGGGGGCTTAGCTGAGACGGTTGAAACTAACTTCGCGGAAAGGCCTAGTAGAGTCAATTGAAGAAACACAGGCAAGAAAGAAAAGAGGGATAAAATGAAGTCAGCATCTCATTAATAAAAACCCCTGCGTAAGATTTAGAAAACCTATGTAAGCTAATTAAATTCTTTTATAAGGGCTGGCTTATATTCTAACTACCAAAAAAGAGAGTTTTTAATCCATTAGTGGCTGTTTTAATAGAGATTGTCATTTTTAAAATTGTCAAATTTTGATGAAATTTAATATGATATAAAGTCGGTCTATATACTTTTAATGCAAAGTTTGCCTCAAAAAACAGATCAGAAATAACGAATACGAGTTTTAAGAAAATTTTCTTGCTTGAACTGAAATTTACTAAGACATCATCTATTCTGAGTTTTTATCTATTACGGCAACCATGATTTTATGCTTGATATATATGTCGACCAAATGATATTCTCATCCAAACCCGCGTCCAAATTTTTTTGAGGATAAAAGGCACCGAACTTTCCGTGAGGACTGGACGAGAACACGTGACTCATATAATGACTCGAGCTTAAGGAAAGTATATGCGCGCATTTATTATGGTGAAAAATAATGATTCTTGATTAGGGGTATCACAATTTTTTTAAGTTTTTGTACATATTATATACATATTCTTGTTTCTCTCGTTATGCCCATTCCGAATATATCAATTAGATTCGATAAAAATAAAAAATTTGAAAAAATTGGGTAAAATAATTTTTCACTGTTTGACAAATTTATCGCCATAACAAATGTTGGTGCGCATCTTATGTGAAAATAAGTGACATAAGATTACACTTTTATAGATTTATTTATAAAAAAACAAGTTTTTTTGTTTGTTTTCCTTGATCTGTGGGATTTATGCAACAGTTGAAATCTTTCCGATTGAATTGTCGCTTTATTTTGTACCATTCTTGTATTTTTTATCTTTACTAATAAAATTCAAAATTACATTCTTTAAATATGAATAAAAACCATATGGTTCAATCTTCCTTTTTTAAAAATCCATTTTTTCCCATTTTATTAAATTTGATTAAAATATTTACGAACTTTTCATGTTTGATGAAGGTAAATACAACATACCACTTGCTAACACAAAAAGACTTCATATTTTTTACAGATTGTGGAAAAAATTACATTCTAGAATTTCCGTATATTGATTTTTTTATGTAAAAGTAAAAGGCAATTAAGATTGTAAAAATTATTTAAAAAAAAGTTATTAACCTATTTTTGAATTGTATTTGGCAAAAACAAACAAACATTGTACTTTGATGATAAAAAACAAATACTTTTTTAAAAATTTTCACAGTTAAAATAAAATTGGAAAACATCATTTATAGTTTTGTATTGTTATTTGTTTATAAAGTTAGTAATCAAAATTAAAATGATTGTTTAAAAATGGCAACTAATTTATTTTTTGGAAAAGTTTTCAAAGACGTATTTGTCACACGTTTTGATGTATCCTAAAACCGCTCGAGCTTGAACACGGAAGACAACGCCTCATAATTTTTGGCCTCTATCTAGCAAAACCATAAAAGTATGAAGACGTAAGGCAGCCCTTTTTATACCGGCATTTATCTGTGTATGTGTTTTGAAATATATAAAAGGAAGACAACTTTTTATACTTTTTATAAAATTTATTCTATGTGCAAAAATTCTGTTTTTTTTTGATAAAGTTCACTACAATTAAATGCCTATCAATCTTTTTCAGCTTTATTTATAAGTATTTTTAAATATTATCTAATGATATGATCTCGATTTTCTCTTGAGTATCTGTAATAAATATGACGTTATTCAATTTTATGAGGTAGGACATAGGTGCATGTAACAATAGAGATTGCACCGCTCGTAGTAGAGTAAAAAGCCTCGTTAGAACTTAGACTCCGCATTTCGTCAGAGCCATAAACTTCATTAGTGGGTGATGCAGGAACGTTACTTAAACAAATAATAAACATTCTGAACTATCTGCGATTTTTCACATTCGTTGTTTAGTTACTACGTAAAAATTACTTATATATTCAATTTTTTTAAATTTATGAATCTTTTCACAAAAGTTAGTTAATGAAGGAGGGGTTAAGCTCGCAGAGATGGAGAGGATAGTGCTGTTTGCAAGGCCTTAGTGACGGCAGGCTCACGAAGTAAAAGTACCTGTATTCGTAATTGCCGGTCTCTATTCTGTAAAGTGGTTCATTCATAGAAGAAAATAAAAGCTCTTCATCATCCATCTCCTTGATTTTCAGGCAATATGACTAAAAATATGACATTTACAGAAATAATCATTCATGGAAACATGCAGGCAGGGCAGCAAGAAATATTGTAAGTGGGAAATTAATATTTTTTTGTAACTCACGACATGCAAAGTTACTGCGACAGTTTAGAAATCGTAAAAACGAGAATGCGATGCTTTAAGACAAATTTTCCCCACTTATGTTGAACTATGCTTAATGAAGCCAATGATGAATTTGAAACCATAATCTTTGAGTAAGAAGGCATGGCACCCAGCCAACTTTTCTCTAGCCTAGCTATATTTTATGAACTAAACACGAAGCCAAAATTTTAATAAAGACAGTTTTTAGATTCCTTAAATTTGGAATTATCTTTCATAGCTATAAATTTTAGAAGAGATGGCCTAAAATAATTCAAACTATATAAAAAATGAAAAGATTAAAATAAGCTAACTCTTAACTTTAAATGTCTGCTGATATGTAGATAATACTGAGTGATAAAGCATGCATTTAAAAATCTAATTTAATATAAACACAAATGTAGATAAAATGGCGCTGAGACTTCATAAATAAAAGTTGTAAAGAAAATAAATTGAAAACGAAAAAAAAAAATTTACAAAAATAAAATTTTACGCCATATAAAATAACTGAAGAAGGTCATAGTGACCGAAATATTATTGCTTGTATTTTGTTTTAAATAAAAGATTTACTCAACGTTTTCAATTTATTTTTTTAATATAAACACATTTTGGAATGAACTAAATATTCAGGTAGATCATTAGATGGATAAAATTACGTGATATTTTTCTCGAGTAAAAAAGAAAATTCATTGGATACTGACTGGTTAAATTTAGCGAAACTGCGTAAAACTAATTTCTTCTTTATTGGATTTCGCCAAAAACGGAGGCAGCGGCAGTAAAGGCTTTAGAGCTTCTCTCTCTCTCTCTGATTCCAACGCCTATGATTCGCATCTATTTTTATGAGTGTAGAAGTAATCACTAATTTTATTAAGATTTATTAAGTGTTAGAGTACTTAATTAAGATAAAGTTCTCTATAGTTCTTTGATGGACGATATAAAGATTAATCCAATTTTATTAATAGTTTTCGTCATTGACTGCCAATATAATCAGTTACAATTTTTTCAAATTAGAAAAGGATTTGCACAACCTGGAATGTCAGTTTGATGTACTACCTTTTCTTCATTTGTTTAATTTTTAAATTTATTCTTTAGTGTTGAAAAGTCAAAACGATGCGCAAGTTCAGATTATTTTTTAAACAGTTAATTACTATTTTAGCTATGTGCTTAAATTAATAAAAATTTTCTTTTATTATAAAAATTAACATTCATGTTTTACAGAGGAGAAGTATATTATTCTTAAGAACTTACGCTGCAATAAAATACATTATTAATTTTATTCAAGATATATTCAGGAAAAAGTCAATCATCGAATAACTACACCTTTGACATAGACTAGAGAATGTGATATGTATGGGATTATGTTTAAAATATGGTAAAGATAGCCCCAGCCCCGATCAGGAATCGAACTCAGAGCAACTGGACCGAGAATCTACGCTTTCATTACAGTGGAACGAGGTCTAGCATTTATTGGTCGGTTGCAAGACGATTTGACCGGTGTTATCAAATTGGGGCCCGTGCCTTGAAGGGGCCCCGCGCCAGTGGGCCTTTTTTTTCTATTATATGAGGTACAAAATACTACTAAAAACGTAAAATGAAAGGTGAGATCATCTTTCTCATAATATTAATTTATTATGCATGCCGAATTTAGTAAATTATCATTGTCTCACCTGCCCCTTAGCAATGACGATTTTTTCACTTTTTCAATGCGACGTGAAAAAAATATCGCGTATTTTTTTTTATACTTTTTTAAACATTTAAGTATTCTACTGCTTCAAATTTCGAAAAAGAATTTTGAAAGATTTGCTAATACAAAAAGCTAGAAGAGCCTTTTTCTAAAAGAGTATATGTAATTGCTTAATTTGCCTCTCTTTAAGCAAAACAATAAAAGTATCCATATTGCCTTAGAATTTTTTTTATACCAAGGATTAAATGCGCTTTTTTATAAGGGCGTGAGTAGGGTTGGTTAGATGCTGGATTCGATAACTCAAGGTCTTGGGTTCGATCCCGCATCAAGCCTGCTTTCCTCATAGTTCGATACAAGCGGCGCAATTGTGCCCTCTCGATGAAAACACCCTATCGTACCTTTACCTTTATATGAAATATAAACACCGATAAATTTCACTATGTAGAGTCGGTGCCGCGCTATCGGATTTCTAATGGGGTCCCGCAATTCTTAGCACCGGCCTTGATTATACTTATATAAGTAAATTGGAAAAATTCAAATTTTTCAATATAATTTTTATTCATTTTTTTATCAAACAATAAAATACCCTAAAACAGGCATGTCAAACTCGGAGTCCCATGAGGGCCAAAGGAGTGAGTTTGTGTTCTCATGAGGGCCGCACTCCTACAATTATATTTAAAGTTGTTCAATAAAAATTATTGCAGAATATTTTACTTTTAACTTAGAAACATGTAATGGTTTGATTATATTCAAAAATGCAAGTACAAAGTCATGTATAGTTAAACAAAATAATTTAATTAAAAAATTAGCAAGGATATAAATCTGTTCTTTATTTTAATATAAAAAAAGTTTATAAGGCAACATACATGGCCCACATGTATTTGAATGAACTACAAATGAAATGCACATAAATCACAATAGTTCAAAATAAACATTTATTATTAATTATTCAAATACTTTACATGTTCTTGTCCCGAGGCTTGACACCTCTTGTTATTGACAATCTTTGCTATGTCTGGCTGAATTTTCTACGCAGTGCGAACTTTTATAAGAGATGATAAGTGAAAATCAGTCAACCTAGTTCTCTGAGAAGTCTAAATCTACACTTATACATAAAATTATAATTAATAATACTGTAATCTGTGTGGGCCGCAAATCTGCTTGTAATGGGCCGCATGTTGGACATAGCTGCCCTAAAACATTCCTTCCAGGAGTAAAAATGTTAAAATACGTAATGTTGTTTATTGTAGAGTGAAAAAATTAAGCCTCTCATTAAAAAAATATTTGAAAATTAATCCAAAAAAGATGCATATTATTTGATAGAATTAAAAAAAAGCATACTAAATACTCAAATTTGACATCTGCATATTTTTTTATTGTTAGTTTGAGATCTGGAATAGCTTTGGATAGGAAAGTGTGCATATCTTTAATAATCTGAAATAAAAAACTGGGTAAAAAGGAAGGAAAAATATTAAAATAAAGAAAAGCAGACAATTTTGGTTTTTTTAAGCATGTCAAAGGCAAATTTATCCATTTCTTGATGAATTTTACCAAATTTCGTGAAGGCTTCTGAAGGCGACTTTTGAGGCTCATGAGCACCAATCCAACAAAATTGTTCTCCAAGAGCTGCAAACAATAAAATCAGAAGTTGGATAACAAAAAATAGAGAATGAGTAAAAGATTGACTGTCTTGGACAATCCTCTTTTAACAAAAGAACATTGCAAAATACGCTAACTACTAAAGTGAAATAGTGAGGGTGGTGCATCTGAAGTTTTACAGTGCAAAAATACGAAAGTCAATTATATCAGTGTTTCTACTTATTTCTTGTTCCCACCTTGAGATTTCACATTTTTGATTGATTGTTAAGGCCAATCAAAAGCAAGCATTTTAGGGTTACGATCAAAGGAGTAGCAAATCAAAAAGGTGACAAAATTGTCACTCTTAAAATAGTGCTCGAAGGAGTGAGACAATTAAATAGTAATAAAAAGAGTGACAATCAAAAGATAGTTAATTTGCCATTAGTTAATATACATTAGTTTGTATGTTTAGTTAGCTAGTGAGTAGTTAGTCAGTTAGCGTTAGAGTTATTGTTGAAGTCGTCTATTAAATTTTTCAGATATTTTATGTCACTCTTTTGTCATATCACTTCTTTGAATTTCCATATTTTTTGGTCACTCTTTATTTCTTCTTTTTAAAAAAATATACTATATGTGATATAAAGTAAATAATTAACAATTTCAAATTATATACACTGAAAAAGTAAGTTTTATATAATAAAAATTGATATATAAACCATAAACTAAAATTTGTTCTTATTCAATTAAAAATTTCAATATAAATTTTCTAAGATGATATAAAAAATTTATTCACTTAATGTAAATTTGTAAACATAGTAACTCATTTCTATGAATGTTTTGTATGACACTCTTTTGAGATTTGCTATTTTTGGCATTAACTTGTCATGTCACTCTTTTAAGTTTGGCCATTTTTGGTACTCTTTTGCATTTTGGAATTTTTGTCACTCTTTTAAGAAGCTCCCGTATTTTCTCGTCACTCATTAACTTTTACTTCAAAAGGCGATTAAGAAACACATTCTCACAAATTTTATAATTAAATATTTTCTACAAGTCTCTACTTCTGCAGGAATCAAATATCAGTGTTAATCGGTGTCCATACGTACCTTTGAAACAAAGGGAGAAGGAGAATATGGCCTTGAGAAGCTTCTTTGTTAAAGAAGAAAGACCTTTGAAGCTTCTTTCATTGTTTTCCAACTCCTTCATTTTTTGAATCAATGAGTCTAAAAAATGACGAAGAGTATAAAAAGTAACATTTGATCAACCTTAATTTTTAGGGCAAACAATTTTTTAAAAGTTTTTGCTTCTAATTTTTAAGTATAAAATTTTTTGTAATAAATTATGAATATTAAGTTCAAAGCAAGATGGGCCTTTTTAACTTTATTCTATAGAGTCCAGAGGTGGGGAACCTTTTTGTTTAAAGGGCGATTACAATAAGTTGTTATTATTTTAACAATTAATGATTTTTTGTTTTGTTTTCTTGAGAAGGTTCACGTACTATTATAGTGGTTCTCAGTATCAATTGGTCTTCCAAATGTTCATATGTTAATTGAATTCGATGAGAATTTAAAAATAATATTTAGTGAGCTAATTAAACACACATTAAATTTATACAATCAATTTTTCAAAAGGCGTATTTAAAAACTTTAATGGCAGAAGATTTCTCATCTCTGGATTAGTGATCTACAAACTTTTTGTGTTGGTAGCACATTTTTAAAGTAAAATTACAAAGTAAAATTGAACATAAAATTTTTGGAACCAAAAATTCATTGCAATTCAAAGATTCATTGGAACCTGTGAGATCTCTATTAAATATATGTCAAATGAAGTAAATATAATCCAAATAAGACGAGTCTACTAAAAAATAAGGAAAATTGGTTTAAATGATAAAATGTGTGATAGGGAAGGTGCAGACGGTTGCTTCCTTAATTGAAAAATCTCGGATTCGAACACAGCATTCAGCCTGTCTAGGAAAGTGTTCATTAGCAGCTTCATTGGCGCCACCAAATCAAAATTGTAGCGGAAAATAGTAATGGCACGATATCAAAATTTTGTACCATTCCGATCCCAGAATAAAGCGGATGATTATGATTCCGATTCTTCCTGATTTAAAAAGTTTACTTTCAGTTTTGAAAGATCAGACTTAGCGCATTTAGTGTTTATTAGCAGTATGCTAGAAATAAGCGCTAGATTTTAAAAATCAAATTTAAAACGAGAGATTTTCTTCAGTTCAGGCATTCACACAGTTAGCGAAAGCTGATTTTATTTTAGATTTAACGATTACATCTATGGAGTCATGGTTATACCTTTGAAGAGATCTATTTGCACCATTTTTATTACCTGAGCCTTACAATCTTTTAAGACTCCATGATATACTAAACTTTTTCTTCG